>JAUMHG010000072.1:5929818-5947738 GCA_032359395.1 Enteromius anoplus | reverse complement strand
TACAGATATCTATATATATGTATGTATATATATATATATATATATATATATATATATATATTGTCTTTTTGTTTGCTTTTTATATTGTTTATTTCTATTTTTATAGACATTTTATATAAGGTTGTATGAAGATATGTTTTGCACTGGGTATGTGAAAACCACTCAAGATTTTAAACTGCACTTAATAAGTTACAAATATATATATATTTTTTTCTTTTTCATTACATCTGACGTATTTTGATCCATTGGCGACTAATTTATCTCGCATTCTGCCCTTCTGTGTGGTTGAATATGTTTGAATTGGGCATTTCATGTGGACATGACATTTTGTAATCCTCTTAGCACTTGAAGAACATGTTGAGTTGGTAATAACTCTCCCCCTTTTGGTAATAATTATCTTCAAATAAAAAGAGTTTGCAATAAAAAATGTCTCAGAGCTATTAAATCAAAGCAATTAAATTGAAAACACACAATTGTACATAGTATTTCACTAACACACTTTCCCACACCACAGAGTGCATGTGCTTTTCAATGTGTTTTTTTCTTCTTAAAATGGTTTTAATAAGAAAAAATGTATTACACATCAAAATGTATCGATGCATATTTTGCAAAATAAAGTTGTCACTAAATATTGGGTAGTTGTCAAAATCTTTACAGTTGCATTAGGTGCATATTTGCCTGATTTATATAAAATGGTGATGTGGCTGCAATTGTTGTTGCCTTTTTGAGAGAATGGAGAGCGAGAGCAGGGCCGCAATGTTTAAGTTGTAATCTAGTCTCGTCTCTCTGATTCCCTCCTCCAAGATTTTTGATCAGCCACAAAATGAGTTTGGCTCTTTAAGCTATTTTTTCCCCTAAAACCACAGACAAAAAGAAAACATTTTCGACTGAGGAGAACAAAACTGAAACTGTCTTCTCTTATGTCTTCATACAAAAAAAGGCAGCTCTGAGATTAAAGAAATGTTCCCTCATGTTGATTCACTCAATACTGGAGAACAAAAAGATTGATATAAGAGTGGGTTTCAAGATGGAAAAATAGTCTTTCCAAAGCATTTACATTTCAGGCAGGATGCCTAGTGTGTGTTATTCTTTACATCCAATCATACACATTTCATGTGTTCTTTTCCTTTGTATCACGCTGACTATATTCGGATGTCTTTTGCCAAGATGTTAAGTGGGCTCAGTTAGGTCCAGGTCAGCTGCCGTGCGGTAAAGTTTCATCCCGCCAATTAATTAGCCATAGAATTAGCAGGAATGTCAAAACAGAGGAAGATCCTGGGGAAACTGGGGATGTTGGGATAGCAGAGATCTGTATGTGTGTGTGTGTGCTACGGGGGGGAAGGATGTTAAAGGGAAAAGAAGCTTTTTTCACCCCTGACCAGCTCTCCAAATGGAAAGAACAACACTGACCGATCATGCAGGTTCAGTAATTCTGAAGTCCGATGTGCAGGTCAGCAAAACGACGCTTATTTTGAGCTGCGTGTTATTTTGTGTGACAGACAGAAAGGCTCAAAAGCTGCATTTGTGGTTGTTCCTGGTGTTCTTTCACAGTTTACGGTTTACTGCCCATCTGTGGCTTCATGAACTCATGAGCAGTGTTTTCACGACATGCACCCCTGGTGATTTATTTATTTAATTTTTTTTCTAAAAGAAACTGACAGTAAAGCTTTTCTGCTGGCTTCACATTTAAAACAATGTTTCCACTTAAGTCTTTGTATCTCATTATCAGTCAACTGACCAGTGCTTGTTCAAAAGATTTTGGGCCTAAAAATAAAGAGGTTCAAAGCATTCAAAGTGCCTTTGAACGTTTTTGTGCTACAACTTTTGATTACACTGTTTCTATACCTGCATATTTCTGGTAATATCAAGACTCCAGACAGAATAAAAGAGAAAGAGTTTTTTCTGCTGTATTGTTTGTAATTAAAAATTAAAATAAAGTTATATATATATATATATATATATATATATATATATATATATGTCACACGTGTGCGTGTGCGTGCATGCGTGTGTTGTGATCATGTATCTTTATTTCATGTTGTTACAGTTATTAAGTAACTGATATAATTTTCACAAACCTAAAATGTAGCTGCTATACAGCACAATAATAGTTTATTTCAAATCAGGCCGATAATGACTCTGTCAGCAGTAATGACTCTGAATGATTCACTGAGTCAGTTCAAACCGCTAAATTACAAAGGAGCTTGAGGCTGTTTTGTGAAGCTTTTTTGGCTGACTCATAAAAAGAAATATTTCATAAAAGGCCTGTGCACATCATAAATATCATAACTCTAATGATAACTATATTAGTATCCAAACCAGCACACAATAACATTTTATGACCATGTTCTGTTGTTTGCCACTGTAAACGCTTACACTTTTTAAAGCAGGATGGATTCTGATTGGCTGTCTGTGTTTTAGTGTAAAAAGATCATCAGTGATTCAGAAGATATTATTCCTTTATGTCGTAATTGTTAAAGTTGATTTTTAAAACTATACCATTGTCATTAGTTTTGGTCTACATAGCAAATTTTGCCCATCATGACAACTGTAAGGGAGGTGTATTCTTTTTTTATAACTCATTCATTTAAATTAAATTAAGCCCTAAAGTTCTGCATAATTAAGGGCGTGGCCACTTGAGTGACAGGTGGATTGCTGTCACCAGTGTGCTACTTGAGCGTGGCTTTAGCAGTCAGCTCCACCCATGTCTTGCTTCTTTGCCCAATTTGGTTATCCGGGAGTGATGTGTTGCCAAGATGGCGACGGCTAGATCTTCCCACTTTGAGCTTCAAAAATGGTCTTTACAAACTTCACGGACACTATATCGCATGTTTTTTTTCACAACAGGCCCTTGTGAATTTAACTTATACAAAAAACAATTTAATATTGGGTAAATAATTTGACAAAGAAAACACTATTTCAATAAATGTGTTAAAAAGAACAAAATCATCACTATTTGGGAAACTGGCGCAAAATATTCATAAAAATATAATAAAAATGGAAGTTGCTGCAACCGATTAAGCAACTGTAGCCCGTAACGACACATGCAATAACATACACTGCCATGTTATACTGCATTCAGAGGAGGACACCTGATTTTTAGAAACAAAATACAATTCTGGGAAATATCTTGGCAACCACCGTGAACAGTTATGCCAGTATGATTTGCATGACCATCGCTCACATATTCTTCATATTATACAAAATTGTAGTATGTAGCATGTTTTTATATGTGTTTTATGCATTTGCACATGTGGGAGTGTGAGGGATTTTAAGTGTCAGTAAGTAGGAAGATGAAAGAGCTTGACCTGTGTAAGTGTTTTATTATTGCAGCTGAAGCTTGCACGTGTGTGTGTGTGTGTGTGTGTGTGTTTTTTTTCTTTACACACTTGCTTCAGCTTTTCCATCAGGCCAAAATACGGACTCTCCCCAAAAACCCCGTCCAACAAACTTACTGCATGATGTCATCTGTATATTTTCTGTTTCTTTCCTCCCTTCTTCTTAACAGGAAGTATGGCCCCCTGCTATACCCTTACTCTTCCCCTCTTGGACAGGAAGTAGCTCTACCTCCCCTTCCTGTGTAAGCAGCAGGACATGGCGCATATGTGTGCGCGAATAAACATGCGTTTACCCGTAAATGCGTAAATGAACCACGTATTTATTACAGGACAGACTGGCCCTGCTTACACCTGGTAGATACGTGATGTAATACATCTCACAAATCTGCCTTGTTTCTTATGTCTCAGCAAGGCTGCATTTATTTGTTCAAAAAAACAGTAAAAAATGTGTTAAATATTATTACTGTTTTCTACTTCAATATTAAAATGTAATTTACTCCTGTTACGGCAAAGTTGAATTTTGCTTCATTACAATGTCACATGAGCCTTCAGAAATCACTTTTTCTTTTCTTTTCTTTTTTTATTTTATAAATGTGTTTTTATTATTATCAGTTGTGCAGTTTAATATTTCTGCGGGAACACTATGTTTTTAACAAGTAGAATTTTAGAGTCCTTTCAAAAATATAAAATTAAGGCTTATATCCAAATTAATTCCAAAAATTATAGTTAGTTATTAATTATAGTAAAATAGCCCAGATTTAGCACTAAACATTTGTGAGTGTAACACCCCCTACCAGGTGAAATGGGGCCACTGGTAGGCCAGGCAAGAGTTCAGACTGCAGGGAAGAGCCGATGCTATAGTCAGCCTCATCAGCTTTTTATACAACAAAATCTGAAACATCTTGAGATCATTAGGAAGAGCTATATTTGACATTTTTAGCAATGATACATCAACGTCACATTGACTTACTGCAACTTGATCCCTGTGAGTAGGTGGCTTTTTAAATGGAATATTATTCCAGAGACAGCATTGGAAAGCTGCTGGTCGGTCCCTGGTTCCTGACTTCCTGTGTCCAATCTTTACCGTTGAACTGGAACGTAAGTCTCCTTTGACTTTCCCTTTCCTGAACTGCCGGCATAATTTACGAGTATGGCTGTGCACAGTCCTGGTGGTTTGGTGGCCTTGGGTTTGTGTGACCCGTGGGTTGTGGGTTCAAACCCGGGACAGAACGGTAACTGTGACCCAACCAAATGGACAAATGCCATACCACTCTGAGCTTCAAACACACGTTGAGACAGTTACAGTGTGAACAACCTGCTAAGACTTCAGCTGTTCAAATGTAGGCATAATACTGATGCTTTAGCACATTTTAATCGCATTTTCAGTCCCACTTTCATGTGATATACAGTATTTGTGCACTGAACAGGATTGTGCATTTTTTGTACATTAGCAGTTCTAAAATGCATTGCAATTAAATGATGGTTGTATGCTGAAACTTCACTGTAAATAAGGTTCAGAAAGTAACTGCAATGCAGCAATGTCATGCTGCAGAATTACAATAATTATCTGTGCCTGCATTACAGTAATCTTGAGTATATGTACACTGTGTTTACGTTCTCAGGATGTTTCCATCATTTTGTTTTCATCTTTTTTTTTTTTTGCGAATTGTTGATTTATTGTGCTTTTGTTATTCTGTTGTCACTTTTACTTGCGTGTCTTTATATAAAAGTTAGCAATTTTATGTGACCTTGAAATGACCTTGTTTAGAATATACACACTGTAAAAATAAAATTTCAAAGTTGATAAATAAATAAAAATCATTGCAGCACTACAGATTTCCACTTCAAAATATAATTTCAGTGCGCTACCTTTGCAATTTCTTCGTAATTAATAGTAAAATTTGTTAGCAATTTCCAAGTTAAATGTTTTCTTCACCATGTTTTCATTGCACATGCTTTTTAATAAAAAAAAAAAACAATATTATTTTCATACTACAGTGAACATAAGTGCCACATATAGGCCCTAGTGTAGATACAGTATGTAAAGTGAATATAACAGCTAAAACAATTTTGCACGATATGGTTGTGTTTAAACAGTCAGTGGAGTAAATGACCTATAAGCTTGCATTTCAGTGTTAAGTTCTGAATATAATATTTTATTGTAAGAAATTACAGTTAAACATTTAAACATTAAACAAAGCAGTTGTTGAGAGTGTGTTTTAATTGTTAAAGTAGCAGTGCATTGTGCTATTCCAGGACAAGTTGTGAGGGGTCATTTTCTCCATGGCTTTCTGCAGTTTCCATGACAGTGCCATAATTGACAGTGCAGCGTCTGTGAGAAGGGCTGCTGACCCGGAGTGACGCCTTGCTAAAGATCGGGGAGTGAGCCAGCAGACTAAAACAGCCCTCATAAATGCTCCGTTCTTTTTTGGGGGTTGTTTTGAGTGTTTTTTGATGTTTTTCTGTTTCGAGGTTATTTTTTCCTTTCACACAATTCCCCTTCTCAGGTTTCCATTTCTCTTTTACAAACATATCATTGTGAGTCTCTGTCTCTGCAGAGTCAAGCAGGACTTGGCCCTGAGTTCGAGTGTGTGCGCTCACCCACACACTCAACACATACTACTAAAGGGCTAGTCACTGCCCTTGCCCGGAGGTTTCGAGGGCAGTGTCTCCACTTGGTCTTTGACAGGGTAATTTCATTTGTTGACTCTCTCAGACACAATCACACACACAGTAAACTCATATCCTTTTCCCAGGACCAAACATTCTCTTAACCCGCTGGTGCCATGCGGCCGTTGTGTAACATCCACCCAGGCTCTGTATGTTATTTTATTCCTTTCTCATCTGCCTGTTATTTGCTATCCGTGTAATTATAAAAAACAACTGTATGCCCTTGATGAGTGATGTTTTTTTCAAGTCTCTGTGATGTAAAGACACTACCACTTACTCACTGATTTATCTTCACTGTGTTAAATGGCTGTTTCCGTAGCGATGTGACAGGACTCTGCAAACTGAGGACAAAACTCTTTTTTGTTTGCATTAAGTGGTTTTCTCTGGGAGAGAAGAAGACAGGGAGACCGCAAGTGTGGGGAGTGGAAGAGTGCCAAATATGGGGGGAGGGTGGTGGTGGTGGGGGGGGGCTAAACGAGGGTAGACGACAGTAAGAAAGAAAGAAAGAAGCAATCAAACAACGAAACACATACTCAAAGAGAACAGAACAAATCAAACTCAAGTTCAGAGTCCATCAGTCAATCAAAGACTCAAATAACGTAACAAACATAAAAAAGAAAAAAAACAACAACTAAGCGATCAAACTAAATAAATGAAACAAATACTCAGTGAAAGTCAAACAAAAAAATCAACAAAAACTCAAATACAAAAACTGCAATCAGTCAAATGAAGAAGGATTCTAAGAAACAAACACAGAAAAGAAAATAGATGAAACTAAGTAATCAAACTAAAAAAATAAAAATAAAACAAATGCTCAAGGAAAGTCAAACAAAAACAAAGAAACAAACAGACCAAAACAAACACTGAAAGACAAAAACTGTAACCAGACAAACAATGAAACAAAGACTCAACAAAACAAACATAAAAATAAATAAATAATTAAAAACAAACGAACGAACGAAAAAAAATAAATCAATAAAAATTAGGCAATCAAACAATGAAACAAAATACTCATAGAAACAGACAATTAAAAACAATAACCCAAATAAAGAAACATACGAACTAGCAGTCGAAGAAACAAAAACAAATAAGCAAATTAATTAAGCAAACATAAAACATCTTAACAAGAAAAGAAGAATAGTCAACATAAAACCAACAAATAAGACAAAAAACTATCACTTAAAGAGTTAAAAGAAAAATGAAACGAGCATTCACTCAAGGAACGAAACATAAGAGAATTGTTATAAGTCTGAAAAAGATCATTTTCAGGAATAGCTTCTTTAGCTTTTATCTTCTTGGTCTCTGAATATCTGCACACAATACACACGCTCACAGTTTGAAGCTACACAGCTCTATAAAGCTTTCCTTGTTGTTGCTTTCCAATTCTATTTTCTGATTTTATTTTCACATGAAAAGTTTGTCAGCACATTCCACTTATTTACTCTTAATTTACCCCAAAAATGTCTGGAAAGTTCCGCCCAAAATTGAAAAGGACAGGAAAACAAGATGAGGAAAGATGTTGCTTATGTGTCGCTTGTGAGTCTCTGTAGCTAACCACCCACTCCAGCGCTATTCGGCACATCAAAAAGAGCTTAAGTTTCTGATGGAAAGCCAAAAATTTCCTATTCCTTTTTCATGGTCTCTCTTTCTCTCGTCTTTTGCAGCTCTGTGTGGCCAACAAGAGAGCCAGCACGAAGCAGTACTGCAGTGATCCTGTTCCCAAGATATCTGAAGGTGAATTTTTCCAGAGACATCTACATATTCAGTTGATGATGATAGACTTTGTAAATTGCAACCCTGCTGTTGTAGCACATATCAGAATGCTGATATTCACTAAAATTGCATTCCTGCTGGTGAAATAATTGCTTAAATATTGAAATACAATACATTGCAACACAGTTGAATAGACAAATACAGGAGTGAATATTCTAAAAAAAGAAACTGTCCAGTGACACATGTTTGCACAAGTGAGGTTGTTGTAGTATTTAAGGCCAATCTTAACTACATCTGGTGGATTGGCACATTGTCACCTGTAAAAATGTGTGTGTGTTCATTCATAAAGCAGATGACTCTGTTTCCTCTCCTTTGTTATTCCAGTTTCTTCCTGTTTCACACACTTCAATTTCACACTCAAAAACAGATTTAAAGAAAGGGAAAGAGAGTGAGATTGCACAACACTTCAAACCATTATTTGTCAACAGGTTATCTGAATAGCACTTTACAGAGGTTTCTTTAAAACCATATGGCAGACGTGTGATGTTAACAAAAGTGTTCACTGCTGCTACTGTTAGCTCTCAGCACAACATTTCCTATTTCTCAGTCTCATTCTATTTCTATTTCCCCAGTTGGAGGATGTTTTTTCCTTTTCCTGGTCACGTATTACTCAACATCAATGATACCTCAAGGAGGTATTTCCCATTACTTTGTAAACGAAATTGTTCATCAACAGGATTGATAGATCACTGCACTGTTGACCAGATATGCATCTGAATATGCCTACTTCCTAAATATAGTAGGTGAAAACTGTCCAAATTCAAAGTATTCGTAAAAATGCTAGTCAAAGGCATTCTGAAGTGCTCAGCCGACAGACACTTTACTGTTACATGAGGCTACAGGAGTTAGGGATAAGAGTGAGGCAATGCAATGCAATTTTCATATTAACCATATCAAAGGGCTAGTTTTGCAAGAAAAAAAAAATGTCATTAATAACTTACCCTTAAGTTATTTAATTTGTTCATTTTCATAACAAAAATGAATTAATTATTATTTTTACGAATTCCGAGAAAACAGAGTCAGGGTCAAGTACTTGTGCGTCTACTAATGGAGGAGAGAGAGTTCAGTGAACAGCAAAGTCGAACGACAGAAAGATAAAAAGAAAAAGAAAAAGAAAATATCTGTGGAACGATAAGGCCAGAAGTAGGACCCATGAAAATATCGTATCAGCTTTCCAGCGCTGGAGGGAAGTCAAGTTCGCCGAGGTTGCTTTGGTTCTACTTGGGGTGAGTAAAACAGTGTCTACACCAGACGCGGCGCCACTAAAGTCTGCCTACACCAGACGAGATAAAGCAACCTTTGAAAATCATTTGAAATTTGTATCACCAAATCATAAATAGAATGTGGCAAGTTTTCTGTCGGTAGATTTGTCATGCCCCTCGCGTCTGGTGTAGACTGCATCACTGACTTCTATAGTGTTTTGTTGTGACGCTCGCGTGCCGTGTAGACGGTGTAACATTGGTTCTGCTTTGTTTCACAGAACTAATCATTGCCTGGGTTGCATAGGCTGCATATGTGTGGGGAGGAGCTATCAAAATAGGGACGAGACCGTTTTGGGGTTGAGGCGTGTTTGTTTTGGTGAGTTCAAATATCAACATTGGCTTCCAGAAATCGCTTACCCTGCCTTCAATGTTATTAAACTACGAAAATACTTTTTGCATTAAAAAAAAAACAAAAAGAGAAAAAAATAGTTGAACAAAGTCGTTAACAGACTTTAAAGGTTGGACCACTTGATGTCACATGGATTATTTTAACAATATCCTTACTACCTTTCTGGGCCTTGAACGTGGTAGGACCCTTGCTGTCTATGCTGGGTCAGAAAGCTCTCAGATTTCATCAAGAATATTTTAATTTGTGTTTTGAAGATGAATGGAGGTCCCACGGCTTTGGGATGAGTTGAGGGTGAGCAATTAGTGACTGACCCTTTGATAATTTATAGAACATACTTTTTTTAAGCGTCGCAAAGTGCTAATTCATTAAAAGTATACTCAGAGATTTTGGATGCAGCAAAGATAATGACCAAATCTATATTTTCTAAACACATGGATTTAAGTGGTTAACGTGCTCATTAAAAGAGGTTACAACACAACCCAATGTGTACTTTGTTTTCCCAACATTCAATAGGATATGTGTTTATGTGTGTGATGTACATTCCTGCATGCACATAACGTTGTAAGATGTTGATATTTGGTTAAATTTTGGTTGCGACGTCAGGTGACCAAAATTCTACGCAAATTCAATGTTAAATTGACGTCCAATACAGACATCACCTAACGTTGAAATTTTGTTGTTTTTAGGTTGTGTAACCAAACTTCAACGTTAAGTCAACGTCAAATATTGATGTAAAACCAATTTATATTTTCAACCAAATGTCTGTCTGACGTCATGACGTTTTTGCAAAAAAAAACTAATTTCAAGAGAAGTGTGGTCGATTAATCACGGCTGGCACCGCATCACCTAATCAATCTCCTCATTACACCTGCCCAATATAAATAGCCCCGTTCTCCTTCCTTCCACATCTCGCCTTTCGCGCATCCCTCCTCCACCACTTCTCTGCCATTTAAGTGCTCTTGTGCCTTCCGCCGGCAGGGGGGGGGGCATGCAAGGACCGAGCCGGACGCCGAGCTCTAGCCCTAGCTAGGGTTCAAACCTCTAGGGTTCGGTGTCCGCCGTCCTCCCGGCTCACCAAATTTGCTAAACTTTATCCTTCTTGATTATGAGGAAGCGCGAACTCTTGAAATGTCCAACATCAACTGCAACACGTTCTCACTCCCAGCTCGTCAAAATTTTGACACTTGATCAAGACCATTTTGCGTCGCTTTTTGACGATCAAGGTACCTTTTTGTAGTCACCTTTCGACGCAAAGGGTCCTCAGTTGTTTTAAATACGAAACCCATAGCGTCAATATGTTGATGCAATATTTTTTTATTTTATCGTCATAATTCAAATATATATTGGGTAAAAACAATGCCATTATTGCATATATGTAGGGGTGTGATTTTTCAATGTAAACAGTCAAAACAGTTTTATTTAAATGATATTATTTACACATTTATGAGCACGTAACCCAACCCCTGCCCCTAAACCTATCTGTCAATAAAACACAAGATATAGCATGCAGATAAAACCACCGTCATAGTTTATTTGAAAAATATGAATATTCCAAGTCTTCCGATGCAAACTGATTGATTTGTGAGAGGAATAGACACGGTCACTGTCTCCATCTTCTGTGTACTTCATGTGCTGCTGCAGTCTGTGTGATTTCAAAAAATGCCGCTACAAGAATCCTTGCGTCAACATTGGTTGTGAAATACTATTGGTTCTTGTGTATCTCGTGAACGATTGTGTCATGCTATGGAACAGGAGTATGTTTTCTGAATGAAATGACAGTTGATGACAGCGCATTAATGGAGTGGGATCATTTTTAGTGATTGAAACCTTGTGTTTTACTCTCTTCTTCGCATAAAGACTTTGTATGGCTTCAGAAGAACTGGAATGTAACACGACTTGTTTGTAATGTATTAATACTGCTTGTTTATGATTGGTTTATGCAATAAATACCTGTACAGTAACTGCATTTGCCTGTGTGTGTGTTTATATTGTTCAGAGGTGGGTACTGTAGGTTTGAGGTAGGGGTGGGGTTTGGTGCTCCAATATAAATAAAAAAAGATATAATAAATGTATATATGCACGCAAAACCATTACATTAAGCACAACAACTGAAAAACAACTGAGGACCCTTCGCATCAAAAAATGACTACAGAGTACCTTGATCGCCAAAAAGCGACCCAAAATGGTATTGACCAAGCGTCAAAGTGTGACGAGTTGGGAGTCAGAACGTGTTGCTACCTGACATTATTTAGACATCTGGCACCTGGAGGGTTGCATATGTACACTTTGAAGTGCTATTTGTTAATTATTAAGCAGGCATCAAGTGTTTGTGCTACAACTGAAGTAAAGTTGGGCTTCATCTGTAGTTACTTTGTATATGAGCCTAATAGTTCCTTACCTTTCCTCATGTATGGCTTTAATGTATTTATAGCTCTCCACTAAATATACATTTGTCATTTGATAGGTGTAGATGTCATATAGGCTACTACCTGGTAGGCTATATTCTATATTCATTTTCCTCTGTAAAATGAGAAGTCAGTGAGTGTAAGAACACATGGGAAAGTTGTAATATGTGGTGTTATGGGTACAGTTGCTGTGCTGTATTGCTGGGTGTTTACTGACCTGAAGAAAAGCCTTGACAACACTGCATCTATGAATGATTCAGACGTCAGTAAAACCCTCTAGACCCATCTCTATTATTCTCACATACCTCCCAGTGGAGTTAGTTTTAGCATGTGTGTGAGTATGTGTGTGTGTGAGGTTGCTGAGGTTCCTTTGTTGGTCCTCAGAGACTGTTACGAGTTTGTATGAAAAACAGGAAACAGTGCTCATGGTGATGCAAAGAAACAGGGAGCTTGGGAAGACGGTGAGAGAGACAGAGAGAGAGAGAGAAAGAGACAAACAGCTGAGGCAGAAAAGCGTGCTGAGCTCTAAACTGTTTTGCTTGCATTAACATGCTGTCATTAAAGACATAATGATACTTGTATGAGCAAACATAAGAGTTTATTTGCAAAAACACATTTTTTTGTTTGCTTTTGCTTTCAAAAGTTGTGTTTTTATTTATTTACTTAATTAGTTTTGTTTTAACCTACTCAAAATAACCCAAATGCAGCTTGATTGAGATTAAGTTGAAGGCAAAATGAATGTTTTTTGCAGATTAACTTTTTGTATTAAATCTAGTTCAGAACTTATTTTAGTTTATGAGCTACTGACCTTAACACAGAGTCATGATGATTTTCGTGATGAATCCACCTCTTCAATATCATTTCCTATTTTATGTTTTATTTTTAGGAGTGCAAGAACTGAAAGTGTCTGGGCGTCAGAGACCGTAAATCATAGATCATTTGAGATTAGTGGGATGCTTCGGGTGAATACATGCACATCTGTCACACACTAGGTGACACTATAATATGTGCATTTGTGTTTCAATTCATCACTGTAGATCCTTAAGGGCTAGAATCACAATTATTATTTTTTTGGATCAACCCACAAAAATTAATTTGGTTGCACCAATTCGCACTACTTTTTCGAAACTCAATTTTTCTATTCCAAATGATAAACAAGCTATGAATACGAGTCTGTATCCAGGTCTCATATTCCTGGCTGGCAGACCTTGATTTCAGTGGTTGTGAGCGTACAGGGCTTGTTTGGAGACACCGTTGGTCATGGGTAATGTGGAGAGCGAGGTCAGGAAGGTTTGGTCTCTGTGGTGTTGAATCTGCTTTTGATGGCCAACTGTGAAGTGAGGACGGCCACATCAGCCCAGTGAAACGTCCTCCAGCGGTACACCAGAACCACTTTATATCTGTATATAAGACTCTACCTTTCTCTCTTCCTCCCTCTGAAGGAAGCTCTGTGGTGTGGCGTGTTGCAAGCGGGAGCCCATAAGAGCAGCCATGCTGACCTGCTGACCACAGATCAGGCCATCCCGGCGTTCTCATTCAGACTAATTATATCTCACACTGCCATTAGAACAGCTGCCGAACTACTGACCGCTTGGATAGATGCTTGTTTGTGTGCAATCTGTCCATTGATTCCAGATGCAGCTTGTTATTCCACTTAATGCTCTTAAAGGAATAATTCCCATTTTCTGAAAATGTATTCAACCTCAGGCCATCCAAGATGCAATTGTGTTTACTCGTCAGAACACCTTTAAAGAAATTTTGCTTCAAACCATTGCTTTTGGTTAAAAATCGAATCCTCTGTTTAGAATATTGCTTTGTTGTGTAGTCAGATTCATAAGAGAAATTTGCACAAATCAAGCACTGCTACAAACAAAAGCAATCTGAATATGTTTGTTACTTTTGATGAGAAAGGCCCACAGGTGATAGACTTTTTGTTTTTACAGATAAGAGGCAACGGTTTAAAGTTAAAACACCTTACAAATATGCAGCTTTTTGCTTAACAAGGTGTTTAATCGGTGGATTGGAGCTGTATGACTTGTTGTGATGTTTTCATCAGCTGTTTGGACTTATTCTGACGACACCCATTCACTGCAAAGCATCCATCGGTTCCTCCAAATCTGTTCTGATGAACATACAAAGTTTCTTTTAATTCAGTTCTGTGTTCAAACATCTGAGGTCAGTTTGATTTTTACTCATAAATGAATAGATTGATGTACCAGATCAAAAGTGACAGTACATATGTTTACAAAACTGAAGTAAATGATGCAGAAAATGTAGCTTTTTAGTCACATGACTATTATTCTTTAAAACATGCACAAATAGAAAACATTATTACAGTATTACTGTATTTTTCATCAAATAAATGCAGGTGAGCATAAGAAACTTCTTTTAAAAAACGAAAAATAGTCCTGACCTCACTTTTTAAAACAGCTGTCAGTCTCAAAACTTTCCAGTGTGTGTACAAATGCAATGTGTCATTTGTTTTCTTGGCAGCACATGAAATTGTTATGCTAAATCACACGCTTCACCAGTTCTGAACGTTTGAGGAAGAAGGTAAAATGCTTTTAGAGTGTTATTTTAGCATTATTTTTGGTCCCGCTAGTGCCACAGAATGGTTTAAATTTAGACTGTATCTAATAACCATCAGTAGGTGTATACAAATAGTGTTATATTGTTGCATGAGCTATCACAAGCTTTATCTGAGGTTCTCTGAGGGTCAGACGATTGCTGTAAGTGAGGGAGTTATAAGTGAGGGAAGGTGTTGACTTTATGATTTTTAGCTTGAAGCTTGTTGCTTCCTGCATTAAACGGAAATTTATTTGTACAGCAGGTGTTTTAGTCTTTTTATCTCTTTTACACACACATACAAACCTTTGTCTAAACAGACACACACAAGCCTTTCCTGAGGGTCTGCTGACAGGATGTTCTCCCTAGACCGAGCAACAAACTTTACGGGAAAAAACACAGGCACATACGCACACACATACACAAACCAAACACACCATAAGTAAGTAGGGTGGCCAGCACAAGCTAAAGACTCTTTTCACATCATCTACGTTTTGTACATTAATGATGCATATTGGTTCATATAGTTCAATCCACAGGTTTACACCTGTTAGATGCCTTTCTCTTGATCTCACAATGCCTCTGTATGTGCTGTTTCACAATGGAGCCCATCTATATTTGATATTATGTCTAGACAGTGTTATCACACCTCCTCATCTCAGCAGAAAGGAAGAGGTCCACAGAGACTATAATTTTAAGACAGTACTGTACATTTGTAAGAGAGGATTAATAAGACTAGAATGCAAGCAAGCATTTGTTGTGTCTTTGCATAAATTATCATGTGTAACCACAGCAAGGCATCACTGCATTGAGGATTCAGTAGGTTCACTTCAAAGAATTTATTATTAATATAATTTATGCTGTTTTTATTTAAAAACCCTAAAATTGTGAAATATTATTAGAATTTAAAATGATTGTTTTCTAACTGAATATATTTTAAAATGTAATTTTTTCCTGTGATGCAAAGCTGAATTGTCAGTATCATTTCCAGTCTCCATTGTCACATGATCCTTCAGAAATCAGCCTCTGTGTTTTTTTTCTTGTATTTTTTTTTTATTCCTTGAGTAGAAAATGATTTTCCCAGTGCTACAGTGCAGTGCTAGGATCCTAGCCGACCACCCTCATGCAAGGCCTGGAACCACATTTTATCATATCCTACTGTATGTTTTATAGTCCAGTCTGATCTTTTCCACTGTTGACATGGTGTGGAGTTTTACTCATTTAACATCCCATTCCTCTTCTGAAGCCAAATTCCTATTAAATGTACACATAGAAAACAAAGGGTTTGTTCTTGAAAGGACACTTTGAAAAGTGAGGTCAGGCAAGGCTGGATGGAGGTTTTGATTATTTGAGAAGGACTGTGATACAGTGCTCTCCCCAGCAGAGGGCATTCTGGGCCATATGGTGACTGTGAGTGTAGCATTTGGACAAGGTCCACGTCTCATATCACCGATCCAGATATTTTATAGTTGGACATATCAGACAAATTTTCCATCTCAATCTTCTCTCCTTTTTTCACCCTTTCAGTTATTCTGTTTTGGCCATTGTAAACCTGCTACTACTTTTTCGATCCTGTTCTGACCTGAAGTGATGGAGTGAAAACTCTTAGTCTTTTGGCAGTATGCCACTCTGTCTCATTTGTCCTCTCTGTCTCTCTCTCTCTCTCAGTTGTTGTGTTCTGTTGTGTTGTACTGGACAGGCAGCTGCAGCAGAGCTGATAAGAGCTCCTGACCTTGGCAGATGGAGTGACTCCTAGAGAGAGCTAATCATAGAACTTCCTCCTCCTGAGAGAGAGAGAGAGAGAGAGAGAGGGTAAGACGGTGAGCAGGTGTACATTCAAATGTCGACCACAGTGTGGCAGCATCTAAGTGTGTTCAGATCTGTCTTACGTGTCCAGCATCAAAACTAGGTGTATCAAAGGAAATCAAATGCATAAATGCATCGGTAACTTTTGAAATGTAGTACATATTGTTTAAAACAACATTTTGCAAAACACAAATAACACAAAGATTTAAAATGTAATGTTAAACACACTATGCTTGCATTAAAATATACAATATTTTATTGTATGTACGGTTTCAAAATCATTCAGATTTCTCTAATAACGTGAATGGCTTATGCTCCATCTGAATCTCTGTTCTGTGAATATGTAAGTTTGGTGTATAAATATGAAATCCCATGAAATCCCATCAGATTGTTTTACTTCAATGGTCTTATTTTCATTTACATAAAATTAAATATGTTGACTGTGTAAGGGAGGCCAGCTGGCATAAGCTGTGCAGGTAAACTGTTACATCTTAAGGCATGTAAAACTTCATTTAGGACATTACAGCATGATTGTGTAATGTCTGTGAATTACAACAAGACACTTGAAGCAGTATACATGGGTGAACTATGCACCCACGTAGGACAAGCCATTACGATGTCATTCTGCTTTACATCTCTCTGTTACACACACATCCAAACCTGCTCCTTTATAAATATACTTTCTCATCTCTCTTTTTACTGTCACCTTCTTCCCTCCCCAAGTCAGCTGAGTAAATGCTCTCTCTCCCTCTCTGTCCTCCTGGGGTTGCCTGTGAATGACGATAGTCTTCTGCTTCAGTGCTTTGATGAGATTTTGTGGTGTTGGTGTCACTTCTGCAGTCACACACTGCTCTGTGTGCCTATGTGCGTTTGCCTCTGTTCATTCCTCTCAGTAATGTCACTCCGCTTGCCAGATATCGGATCAATGAGCAGCATAAAATGCAGCTTTAACCGCAAAGGTTGTAACATTGATGGCTTTGATCAATATTTGTGTTTGTTGTCAAAAACACAAGCTTACGGGCTGATTTCTTTGCCATGTGAATTCTAAGCCTTTCCCAGTTAAAGTTCTGAACAAAAGAAAACATTGAAGAGAGAATTACTGTTGAAATCGTTGTGGCTCGGCTCCAAGCTTCATTAGGAAACAACAGACACTTGATTTCAGAGACTCTGATTTTGGCCCATATATGATCAAAAGACATTTATACCCTTGAATAATACTGCAGTTTTCAATTAGGATCTATTCTTAAAGCCGTACAGTAATGCACACCTAGCATAATATTTTGACTATCAATATCTTCTTTAGTCTAAACTCATTCATCAAAATGTCTGTGGCAGTTGAGTGGCATCCAAGCTATTGTAGAAACAGTCTCATGTAGCCAGACTTTTTCCGGCCGAGGACATAGAAGATATGTTTCGTTTTTACATGTGGTTTTGTGGTGAGTATATCTGAAATAGTTCACATAATAATACACCAGCCTGACAAAATTAAACAATTTAAATACAGAAAAATAATTGAATATAAATAAAGTTTGTCAGGATTAACTTGTAGGCCTGTTGCTGGCTTAAGAAAAACCTTAGAAAGGTTGACATTTGCACTACAGACATAGATAGATAGATAGATAGATATACACAGACAGACAGACAGAGAGAGAGAGAGAGAGAGAGAATTTTTTTTGAATTTTGAAAAAAAACTTTATTACAACAATTACATAAAACACCTTTCCAAAACAACCTGACATTTACCTTTTAATA
>JAUMHG010000072.1:5911657-5927569 GCA_032359395.1 Enteromius anoplus | reverse complement strand
TTCGCGTCGGGTCCTGATCACACTGTCGGGGCTTATTTCTGCGATAACTACCGGCTGCCTGTACATTATCCCTTACAAAAAACATGATTTATTAAAATTAGTTTTTGCAAATAAGCTCTTCGTATAGTGGAAGTTTAGTGGAATGCACATCTGCTCTCTGAGGCTAAAAAAGGCAAAACACAGCATCCCACTCTATAAAGGGTGTACCTTTGTGGTTGCTAAGGTGTTCTGAGTGGTTGCTAAGAGGTTACTTGCTGGCCCAAGTCATAAAATAACTTAATTGGATAATTCACCCAAAAATAAAAATTCTATCATTAATTACTCTCATGTATTTTCAAACCTGCAAGAACTTTATTCATCTTTAGTTCACAATATACAATATTTTTGATGAATTCCAACTTCTCTCTGAACCTCCATAGACAGCATTCTTACACAATCCTGTAAACACAGCGAGGACATCAATAAAACAATGCATGTGACATCAGTGGTTCAATGAAAAGTATTAATAATCATGCTTCCTTCAAGCACTACTAATTATTTCCAATAATAACAGCCGAGCATAAGGCCCATTAGTCACGCGATCGATTCAACATAACATTCAAAATGACCAGTGTGTCTCGTTCAAACTGTCCTCTACACTTTCATAGTCTGATTCCTTTAAAGAACCTGTGATTTAACAATTCAACTACATGCTCTCTCCGGCCCCCTTGTGAACGCATTGAATTCCTTTTTTCTCTTGAGCTCGCCTCATTTTTCTCCACCACTTCAGAGGGTCAGGGATGAAAAATGGAAAACAGAAGAATAGTCTGTTCTAGTTATTTTCCTGAGCAGGCACAGAGCTGGAGGAGTAGATAACTCCGTAGAGGTGTGACATCCCGAAATAATGCCACTTTTTCCACAAGCCATAATCAGCGCTTTTCACAAACACTTTTAGCTCGGTGTGTCACAGCATTTAGAGTTTTACTCACAACAATGTTTCCTTTCTTTGTCCGCTGGAAACAAAAGTTGGTTGTGAAGGGAAAGCAATGCGTCAGAGATTGAGTTTTTTTTCTTGACATCTTAATCTCGCAGTCGCTGTGCTTTGAACCGCTACTTACCACAAGTATAGGAGCATCGATTTAACAGACGGCTTTTATTGCTGGTTGTTTGAAAATAGGCCGTGTTGAGATATACATCGATTTATATATAAATATAGTGGGATACACATATATTTTAAGAGCGGGGAGGCGATACAAGGCGGGAGAGTTCCCATTGCTGCGCAGTTTGCTGTGGAAGCATTTTCACAGGCCAAACAATACAGAGTGAAGAGTCTGCATTTCTCACAATGCCACCACCCTCCCACACACACACAACACATAAACACACATGCACACCAGTAAACTTTTGCTTGCACACAGATATAAAACAAGGATATCTGAAAGGGTGGCATTCGGTTTAACATAGAAAAAAATGACACAGGACTATGCATTTATATATGCGGCATATGCTAGGCGAGAATATTAGTACTTGTAACACATTTTTGCTCATTTATTCATTCCATGTTAACATATGAATATATGCTTCAAACCTTCTTGCCAGCCATTAAACACCTTAGCCATAAAATAAAATGCTCTGCTTAAGCACTGCTCAAATGTAAAAATCTGTGTGTTCAAATTAATGTTAAACAAAAGACAATGCATTGACTATTGGACTATGTGTAAACCAACAATGAACTGAATACTGGGGGGGTTAAAACTAATAAGTTTTAAAAGAGGAATATCTGCTTAAAAATAGAATATTTTGCATGATTATTTGGGACATGCAAAAGAGCAGTATTAATTTAAAATAGACATCTTTTTATTAGAACAATTCTTTACTGTCAGTTTGATCAATTTAGTGTGTGGCCCTAGCTGCATAAAAGTTTGAATGAAAAATACATGTATTTTTGTTATATCATACATTTTGGACCACTTGCACATAGCTAATACAGCCTTTATGTCAACCCAGGCTCATTGGAAATACGTGCCTCTACATTTCTGCATCCCTGTATTTATGTACCTTACTACAAATTTCGCCGCAGTTTCAAAGTGAAATGTCCAGAGAGTGGTGCTAAAACACATGTTCAATACATAAAGTGGCACGTTTGTATTAGGTTGGTACAGGTACGTATTACAGTGTTTTTATAATGCTGCTTGAGGTACGTTTTGTGGCCGTTTCGAATTCAAATATCCAGTGAGTGTCGCTAAAGAGTAATGCTCTATCTTGTTGGAAATATCCCAAACCTAAATGATAATGTTAACAAATGCAAAAGTAATTTAAAAACGTATTCGTTGTCTGATGCAGCCAGTCTATTTTAACTTCCTTACGCTGTTTTAAGCGGTTTTGTCGAACCGTTTTACACAGGATTTGAACTGTTGCTTTTGCCCACCTAAGTCAGGGCTGTCCAAACTCGGTCCTGGAGGGCCGGTGTCCAGTAGAGCTCCAACCCCAATTAATCACACATGAAACAGCTAATGAAGCTCTTACTGAGATACTAGAAACTACAGCTAAACTTAGCAGGACATCGGCCCTCTAGGACTGAGTTTGGACAGCCCTGGTCTAAGTGGATGAGCTACCTTAAATTGATTTCGAAAACTCACACATATGAAGCTGTATATGTGATGACAACGTTCAAAATGATCAGTTTTCAAACAGGATGTTAAAAATGTTTTGAAGTCATAACATAACTTTCTGCAACTAACTGTGCAAAAAGTATCCTTTATTGATCAAAAATGTACCTGTAAATCATACTGTCGTGTGAAAAGGTATGAAGGTGTCAAGCTCAGATAAGACAGACCAAGGAATAACGTTTCAGGTGAGTTTATTTTGTGCAGAAACAGAAATCGTAACATCAGCAGTTAGAAAGGTGGAGTGCTCATAACAGTCTTTAACTCATAATACGTTACTGGTGGTAGAGAGAGTCAACTCAGGGTATCCTTCGTTGGGCAAAGTTCAAGCAGAGAAACTGACAGCAAAGACACTGGTGAGCATATGCTTCAGGTAAGTGCAAGGAAAGTATACTCAGTCTTTTGTAAGTTCAGGCTCAAAGTCCGTGAAGCCGCAGTCCTTTCTAACAGCGAGCCGTGGAGTGAACAGACGGGTAAGAGGAATCCGAAGCAGGTTAGTTTAGAGCAGGTAAACCTCGAGCTCAGCCAACGAATGTTTGGTTGAGCTCTCTTTTTGAATGGTGTGGCTTGATGACGTGCAGCTGTCAGTACTCAGGTGATTGCGATCTGATTGCAGGTGCTGGAGTGGTTTCGGTGCATGCAGATCCGTGAACAGGTGAGTGTGACGGTGTGACAGAAAGTGGTGGGTGTTTTACTGCCTCTAATGTTCATTTCAACTGGAAACTGCAGCGATTTGTTTGCATAGGTAAATTTTTTCAGTTTTGCACAAATGTACTGTATGAAGAGGTACATATTTCTAATGAGCCTAAGTTGCTTTATGTACTTTGAGAACTAATCTGCTATCTTTTACTACACAGACTTCAGAGATATTAAATTTTTTTTTGAATCTGTGGTATAACTAAATCTAAGCCTGCATTTTTATCATCTTATGCGGCAATGTTTTTATTAATTACACTGGGTTTCGGTTTTCTTCCTCTGAATTTCAGACTCGGAAGTGTGTTTTCATGTGGTTTATAAATGAGTGCATGAAGTTTGTTTGTCAGGAAAGATGCTGTGTGTTTTCATCTTCCTCACTCCTGCCCTGAGTTTCCTTGCATTTGTGTGTCAAAATCATCAGGATTGATTTCACAATACACATGTACATTGTAACCCCACCAAAGCACCTTGGCAGGTTTCCGTTATTTTCTCTTTGCTTTTATGCATTTGGCAGATGCTTTATTGTAACTGACTTTCATAGCATTCGAGTTGTAATTCATGCTTTCCATAGAAAATCAAATCCAGGACCTTGGTGTTAGTGCTTTGCTAACCCCTCACATTTGCTTTAGAATATCTTTTCCGTCTGATATTTTGCTCAGCGGAAGTGCATACAAAATGTATGTCCTGTTGCTAGTATCAAATCTTCATGGTGATGTGTTGTATGTACAGGATGTTTCTTGGTCTAATTAGGTTTGGGATGAATAGCAGCAGGTTGCACAGACAGCATAGCATACTAACATAACACAGAGGTATAAAATATGTGAAAGTTTAATCAATGAACCTCCATTTAGATGATGTTTGCCAGTAGCACAAAATTCAATAAAAATAAATAGACACACACAAACAGGGGGTACAGTACAGTTCACGGGACAAATTCCAAATAGAAGTGATCATCCCTTATCCCCTTAGAGTTATAATTTCCTCACTATCTTCAGCTGGAATGTTCCCATGGTAACGCATCACATTGCACACCGGCATAAAAACTATATACATTTTACATTTTAAAATGTTGTATACATATTAGGTTTTATTTATTTTATAACAAAAACAATTTAAAAATGGTTTAAAATAGAATATAATATTTGCCCCATGAACCATATGGTGCAGTATTGTGCCACCCCTCATGTTCCATGAAAATATTTAGTAAATTTTCTACTGTAAATATATCAAAACATAATTTTTGATTAGTACTGTATGTATGCTGTATGTATTAATATTTATATTTTTGGCACCTTACAGATTTTCAAATTGTTATATCTCAAACAAATATTGCCCTTTCCTAACAAACCATATATCAACAGAAAGTTTATTTTTAATTCATATGATGTATAACTTTCATTTTTTCATTTGTTTTAAAAATTGTATGCATTTTTGTCATTTTTAATAGTTTTTATTATTATTATTAGTAGCAGTAGTAGTAGTAGTAGTAGTAAAGTTTAAGATTTTCATTATTTCCAGGTACTACATCTGATTTCCTCACTTACTTCTGTTGGTTGGCAAGGCAACATTTTTATTATTTGATTAGCATTTTAATTATATATATAATATATATATATATATATATATATATATATAGCCTAAGCTTTTTTTTTAATGAACAAAAATGTTTCCAATGGTTTTATTTGGGGATAATATCTCTGTTTTGTACATGCAAATGTGTAGTTAAAGTAAAATATTTAATTTCTCAAGGGGCACATCAAGTAAATTCGGCTACCAAAAAAAACATTTGGGAATCCCTGACCTACATTACGCTGAAAAAGATGTCTTGACAATGTAGGAAAAATGACAGTATAAAAGTGCCACTTCTATGCTTTTCAAAATGCCTTTTTTAACCTAACTGCAACAACAGTCTCTTTATACTCAAAAGTGGTTATTGATGGTTGAAAATCCATTGAAGAGGCATATGGATGAGAATAGTGGAGAGCAGCTTGCTGCACTGGGGAAGAAATGAGATCTCGCTGGAGCACAGAGATAACAAACTGTGCCAATACAGTGTGAAGTCAGAGGAGACCAAGAGCGAAGCTGCCATATTTAGTTCTTTGATTCTGTAAATGACGTACATTGTCTGCTTTGGCCCAAGAGCCTGCGACGTCTCAG
This sequence comes from Enteromius anoplus, assembly GCA_032359395.1. Classification (NCBI taxonomy): domain Eukaryota; kingdom Metazoa; phylum Chordata; class Actinopteri; order Cypriniformes; family Cyprinidae; genus Enteromius; species Enteromius anoplus. The sequence continues at coordinate 5,922,071 of JAUMHG010000072.1, read as the reverse complement.
CGTGGAGAGCTAATTACTCAAGGAAGGTCTCAGTTATGCTTCCTTTTCCGTTGCTCTTATTTCATCCTGGCAGCCTGCGCAAACTAGACTATGTTCTTCCAGCACTTGTGTGTGTGTGTGAGTGAGTGTAATGGATCGGGGAAATTCAGCTTCATTACTGCCCTGTCTCATTTGCTTTAACACTGAGATGAAAGCCTTCCAATCAAAGCACCAGAGTTGTGACAGAAAGAGTAAGATAGAGATTCGGTTCAGGCATTCACATGAAACACACGTGCACACACTCTTGCACTCACATGTGAATGCTCATGCTGCAGGCATGAGAGTAGATCTAGGTGGAAACCACACTGGAAAACTGTTCAGCTGAGCTAATTAACCTCTCTCTCTCTTTCTCTCCTTACTTACACACACACACATATATTTTGTGAGTCTCTAACTCTGATGTATTCTGACCTACTAAAGATGTCACACAAGCCTATAGGCGGTCGATGGTTGTGAGAAAACTGGAGCTTTTTGCTGGAACCGCTTTATGTTATATTACACTATTAGGGAATGAAGTATTTGCTAAATAGTGCTTAAATCAAACAGGGAGGGCGTCTGTGCCCGTGTCTTATCTAAGAGTGCCCCTTTTCAGCTTCTCTGCACTGTTATGCTTGAGAAGATAATATAGCTCATGGCTAATTACAAGTAAAGGTTCTTGTCAGTTTTCCGCCAGCAGTGAGAACAATAATGTGTTTTGGCTGTAGAATTATTTCAGCGGAGAGTCTGAGACTAAGAGAAACACAAGGTGATGTACTGAACATAAATCGACAAATTCACGAAAAATTACTTGCATCATTGGTGTGTATTCCAGTGAATCAGGATATTTAGTGAGGCAGAACTTGATTGTATAGTTCGCGTATAGATTGAATGGTGTGTATTGAATGTTATATATAGAATAGAGCTGGACATGAGTGTGAGCTTACGTTTAGGTCTGCACTGATTTGAGTGGTGCAGGAAAAAACACAGTAAAAATCCTAAAGTGACTAAAACATACACTGAAAAGGGGTATTTAAAAAATTTTGTGGCGCTTTTTATGATACAAATCGTTGCAAAGTAACTTTACAGGAAATGTACAATATGTTTATGTATTGTAGAAACGTAATATATTTAACTTGTGGCAAAATTTTGTAATTGTGTATGATGTCTGAAGGTTGGCATCCTCTGAGGGGTTGACATCATCTCTTCTCAGGTGTTCAGTCATCTCAGATAATTTAAGTGTTGGAACCAGCCTGAAGCTTGTAAAATGCCTAGTTACCGCAGGATGTTAATTCCGTGGCAGAAACAGAAAAACAAAGAGAGACATAATTAGCATTGCTGCTGTTCCATCCACAAGCAAAAACTGTTTGTTCAACCCAAGCTCTTGTAATAATAATAATAATAATGTGCATTTAATCAGGATATAACTGTAGTACAAATGTTATGAGATGCTTTATGTTAAGGCTTGCCTTAAGAGATGTGTCTTTAGTCTAGGTTTAAAGGAGAAAGAGTGTGTCTGAACCACAAATATTATCAGGAAGGCTATTCCAGAGTTTGGGGGCAAAATGTGAAAAAGCTTTACATCCTTTCAATTTGGTTTCTTGAGTTTAAAAAAAAGGTTACTTGGATTAAGTTTATTAGATGATACCACTTGAAACTTTGTAAAATAACTTTAAAGTTTTGATTCCTGCCTAATAATATGTGAATCCCGTCCATGCATAGAATATTATGTGAAATATTCTGACGCTCCATATTTTCAGTGTTAAAATGCATTTCTTAACAAATCTACAGGAAAAAAGAAGATTTAAATAAAAAGTACACAATCGCTGCGTCCGAAATCGCTTACTTCCCTACTATATACAGTAGTACGTGAAAAACAGTATGCGAGGCAAGTAGTATGTCGGAATTCATAGTATCCGAAATTCAGTAGGCGAGAAGTACCCGGATGACCTACTGCTTCCGGCTGAATTCTATAGTAAGCATACCATGACACTTTCCTATCCCATGAAAAAAAAAAAGTGGAGACGCGGCTCATTTTAAGTGCAAGCACCTCAGGAAGAAAACATTGTTTATTGTGATTAAATTACACTTGTTTAACACAATCTAAATAAAGGGATGACTTATTGAAAGTTTAAATTGTCGCGCCGTTGTGACGACGCGTGACACGTGACAGCATCAATATGGCGAATGTAATACGTCCGAGTTCAATTCATACTACCCCCATTCATACTATATAGAACGTACTGTTTTAACGGTCGGGTAGTACGTTCGGTTTTAAATGTAGTACCTACTTAAGAAGTATGCGATTTCAGACGCAGCCTATAAGTCTATTAATAAAGTATGCGTCAATTTGAACTTAAAATTAACAATTTTTCTATATCTTTAGATCAAGTGCATGTATAACTTGTTTGGCTAAAAAAATCATGTGAAATCTGACATCAACAATTTGTGACATCAAAGTCAGCCTTCCAAAAAATTTAAAATAAAAGTAGCTTCACTGTTTTAGGAGTAAGTCGTCCTCCAATGGAATTGGAATGGAAGGGTCGCCATGATTTTGGCAAGTAAGACATGATCCTGGATCAATATTACTGTAGAAAAATATAGAATTATCCCAATCCCTACCCCCTAAACTTAACCCTGCCCAAAATGTATTCCTAAAATCAGTGGTAAATGATAGCTGATTTGCAAGGGTGTAGAAGCATCTAACCCTGGTCATTAACCTAAAACCCTCAAATCTGATTGGTTGATTGGAATGTTGTTCCAGGATCAACAAGGTTGTTGATCCAGGAACATCTTGTACTATGTGCTTCTAGATCCAACACAGCCTCACAACCAATTCATACGTATTTTGGCCTTACTCATAAGATTTGTCTAAAATCCCAATGATGGTTAGATTTAGGGGCGGAGTTAGGTGTAGGTCATTCGTACAAATTCATACGAATTGGCAACTCGTCAAATACGTACGATTAAGCAAACATCATATAAATTTGTAAGTGTGAGGTCATACGAATTTGTAAGAATTAGCCACCTCGTAAAATTTATCCAAATTGCTGTGAGACTGGGCTGCCGGATCTGTTGCTCCAGCTTCCCTTTTCCCTGCCAAACATTTCTTTGGGTAAAATAGTGTACAGAGAGCTGTCAGCCGGGATTGGGCTTGTTTGCTTGTGATATAAAAGCTCAGGAATGGTTTTTCAATGGCCCTGTTTCTAAATCACCTCAGTGAGAGCAGAACCACAAAGCACTAAACTACTCACAACTTTTCAAATGTGCGCGTGTCCTGTCCTCGGCGTCCACTTCTGTCATACAAATAACTGGCAGCTCAATCAAATATATTCTTCTCTTAACCTGAGACAGAACACAAATGTTATCGAAACCTTAATGCTGTAGTTTTTTTTTTCCCACTGAAGTGCTGGCACAAGCAGTTGTATTCTCTTCGGCATTGATTTTCAAAGAAATAAATGAACCCCTAATTGGGTCTAAAAGAAAAGGCTAATCAAACACAAGAGAGAAGAGTAATAAAAGCAGTACAAATGCAATCAGAAGAAATTAAAATGGAATTAGACCAATAAAGATCTAACAATAGTAAACAAGACAAGTGTTTTTTTTTATGAAATGATCTAATAATTATAACCCATTGAAATCCGGCAAACTTTTATTTAAAACTTGTATGTAAAAAAAAAAAAAATCTATCAGTAGCTTCTTAGACCCTGAATTATTTGATTTCACCAGTCCATTAAACACAAATAGCGGACCTATTTCTCACTTGCTGAGAACAGTAGCAGGCACTTCATCTCAATAAGCTGTTGTAGACCAGATCTAATCAGCAGCTTCCTGACCCGTCCAATAACTAGCCAATGACACCAAGCCACCAGAAACATTTTCTAAAGCAGGTATACAGCACTTTATGCAGTCAGAATCAAATTATGCTTTAAAACCCATTCTCTCTAATATATAAAGAATACACACACTGAATAATCTTTAAAAGAGAAAAAAAAAGTAATAAAGAAACTGGTAATAATAATATTTCTTGAGCAGTTAATCAGCGCATCAGCATATTAATGATTTCTGAAGGATCATGTGACACTGAACTGAAATCAAATTAAATCAAAATAAAATAAATAAAATCTAAAATCAGAAACTATATGATTCGAAACAGTAAATCCTTACTGATACCTAGCCCTATTTGCACATTTTTATCTGAGGTAGAGGAGGTAATCAGATCATTAAACATGTTTGGGTGCAAATACTGGCTCATTTTGCTTGAACCATAGAAAAGAACTTGCTTTTCATGGCTGAGAAACAATTTGTGCCAATTCGTACTAATTCATAGGACCTCACTCGTACGATTTTGTACGATTTGTCTAAAACCACGTGATGGGTAGGTTTAGGGGCGGGGTTACGTTTAGGTAATTTGTACAAATTCGTATGAATTGGCATCTCGTAAAATACGTACGATTTAGAATAAATCATATGTCACTGGATTCAGGAACGCCTCTCCTGGCCATGACTGTGGAATGGAATCTGCGGGGAACTGGAACGGCTCTTCTGGCCATGATTTGGGAATTGGAACTCGGGAACGGTACTACTGGCCGTGACTGGGGAACGAAATCCACAGGGAACTGATATGGCTCTCCTGGCCGTGAATCGGGACCAGGCCTCGGGAGGCGTTTACGTGGGGCTGGCACTGGACGCCACTCAGTAGGAGCAGGCGCTCTTGTGGTGCGGACATCAGACGGTGCTCTTGAGGAACAGACGGATGAGGACCACATCGCCCAAGGCGGCGACTCTGGCCAGCCAACAAATTTCCTCCGCATACTGTACCCAAAGAGAGAGAGGTCCTTCTGGACCGTTTTTGGGTTGGTCCTTCTGTTACACTCACATGCCGTAAGGAGAACGTAGGAGTCGCGGAGATATAATGCTGACATGTAGACATATACGAGGACCGACCAGGGAATCTCGGGAGCACATGGTAATTATACACACAGAAATCATGGGAGAGCTGAAAACACCTGGGGAACACAGCTGGGAACAAATTAACACAATGAGCTAATCGTGGACAGGAACAACCAAATATGGGCATACACATGGGGCAAGGGCACACAAGACTGACAATTGCAGCTATAATATGACCCACAGAGCGTTTCTTGACAACAGTGAACCACTGAACAGAACAGAAACAATAGCAAAGCACATAATCCAGCAGAAGCTCTATATTTGAACTTAATGCTGGAATGCTGACTTTATACTTTTTTCTACTTTCCTCTGTATCTACAGCACCTATGATTAAAGTTTGTTCACTTTATACAGGAATCATTGGCTTGCTTTACAATAATTCATAGTTGCTGACTCATGTGCACCACACGAAAGCAAAAGTATGTGTACCATAGAAGCTTTTTTTCACACTGTGAGTTGAGGATTAATAAAACATGAGTAAACACGAGTAAAACATGAGTAAAAATCTAGAACACCTGGCAACCACCCATAAAAAAAAATCTTTTAGTTTAGCAAAAGTGAAAATTAGCCTTTTCCACTGGTTTTTAATCAATCTGCCAATCTTTTGGGAACAAAAAAATAATTGGATATGCCAACGTCAAAACCTGAAAGATTTTCAGAGACTTTTTAATTTAAATGTTATTGTTAATTCTTGAGGCACAGAAATACATGTATTTATACTTAAGAGGAACTGTATCTGCATCTGTCTTATTCCTTTATGTTATTTATATAGTCTACATAGTTATTTTCTGTACTGTACTGTACTTAACAGTGGACACTTTTAAGAATTATTTTCAAATATTATATGGAGACCATAATTATTGCAAAATAGAATATTTAAAAAAAAAAAAAAAAAAAAAAAAAAAAACACTCCATAAATGCAAAGAACAAAAAAAAAAAGATTGGTTAAATTATTATTCCTTGCTTCCTTGTAACTATTATTCCTTGTGTTTTGAATTGTTATCCTTGTTGTATGCCGCTTGTTTTGCTTGGTTTAATTGCTTATTTACAGGTACTTTGTTTGTATGTTCCTTTTTTCGTGAAATTTCCTTGTTTGTTTATTTCTTTGTTTGCTATTATTATTCATTTACGATACATGTATTACATGTACACTATTCTTAATCAAAACCAGTCTTTTTGCATAAGACTATGTGGTTGTCAGGTCCTTCGCCCATTGGCCAAAATCAAAAGAGCTCATTCCAAAGGCCCTTCCTTCATTGTACATCTACTTTATTTTGTTCTCTTTTATCATCCACCAGGTGAAAACCACAAGTTTGATTACTGAGAAAAATAATAGCACACCTCTTCTCAACAAGCCACATGAGTTGAAGTATGATTCATGTCTATAGCACAAACAATGCAAATATAAATACTTAGGTTCAAGAGGTTTGTTCATAGCAGATATACAAGCCCAAATAGCAATGATCCAGCTCAGAATCAGAATCTATACAAACTGTTTTAACACTGTATGTGTGAGCTACTCTCAGCAGTCTAGTTTCTCAGGAATGATATATAGCTATGATCTAAGGATGAGAAACAGTGTGTAATTTGCTGTTTTCATAACTTTATTTTTCTCTTTCTGCTTATATTCTGAACATCAACGCTGCGTTTGGTTTAAAACACAAATGGACACACTGATGCAAATTCGTACACAAGATTGCTAACCTTTACACTTGACTGTAAAAGAGCAGTGTTTCATCAATTAACTTGTAATATGTTCATGGTCTAAAAGTGGATGAAAAGGCGTGCACTATATGTATCTATATTTAACCAATTTGACACACAATCTGACGCTTTGTAGCCAATTGAGAATGAGAATTCCCATACACAAAGTTGTTAAGGAAGTGAAAAATATAAGGGAATATAGAAACATTGGTGTTAATGCCTATGGACCCTATGATTAACAGGAGGAAAGTGCAAATATAACGTTCCCCTCTCCTGCATCAACACAGAGGAGCTGATGGCATTCAGCCATGTGTTTCCTTTACCAGCTAATTTGGTAAATGAAACACATGAAACCCCCCCAGTACTTAGTTCAAACACAAACACACACTTTCCTAATGTCTACTCGGTAGGCCCTGTACCAGCTTGTTGATATTGTTCTGCTCTATTAACTCAATAATGATATATCATAAATCAGAGAAGTGATCGTCATGTTTTGTTTCCCCTGGTAATTATTTCACCCAGCTCCCAAGATGTGTCTGAAAGCACAAATAGCTCTTCATGATGAGTCAATTACTTCAGCACAACACCACACTCTCTCTAACAGCGCACAATTTAAATGGACAATAAATAGTATGCACATTGCACCATTTTGTAATAACAAATCATTTCAGAGATGTAACTAATATTCAAGAATAACATTGCAAGATGGACATCGTTAGAGCAAACAGTTCTGACACTGTCAGAATGAACAATTATTCTTTTCTTTTCCTCGTACACATCACATGTGGCTTTTATTGGTCTAATTGTGATTTACACATAATTTTTTGCCGTTAATTGCAAGTAATATTCCACCCAAGCGGAAAGTTTTTATTAATGGATATTACTTTTGTATGAACAGTATTTTTCTATATCAACTGAATGGCCATGACTATACTTAAATGTGCATACATGGGTTAGATAAGTGTGCTCTTAAAGGGATAGTTCACCCAAAAAATAAAAAATAAATAAATAAAATCTCTCATAATTTAACCATTTGTTGTTTAAGTGTCACTTGTGCGCCATACATCCAGGGGGCACCAGAAATGGAGGAAGAAAAAAGTGTCACTTCCACTTAAAACTAGTTGGTATCATGACTTCAGAGAGGAACTAATTTTTTTTGTTTGTTTGTTTTTGTTTTACCTTTATGACTTACTTTCTCCTTTGTAACATGTGAAAGCCTTATAATTAAGGTCAATGAAATGAAAGAGAGATTCAGGACTCACAAGCTCAAGTGTACAAAGTGTTCCATAAAAATATTATAAAAGAGGATAGTATGACTAAGTTTCTGTTCCACATGGAATAATCTAAGTTTTATATATGTTTCGTTTTCATTGGATGAGGTAAGATGAGATGATCCTGATCTTTTCAATTAATTGTTTTTATCTGGTTTACAAAACTGGTCTAAATCATTCATTAATGATCGAAATTAATTCTTGAGTTAAGCTCGCAGACTCCATAATCTGGACATAGATTGATGTTACTAAACATCTAAAACGTAATTAACTTAAATGATTACAAGCTATCATTTTACTTTCGATTACTTTAAATATTTTATGCTATTTGCTTTAATTAAGTTTAAAAGCTCCAGTTCCCATTAATTGTATGCATGGAAAATAGCTACCAGTATGTTCTTCAAAATATCTTCTTTTGGGCTCCAAGTCATACATGTTTGAAGTACTTAGGTGATGAGTAAATGGTGAAATTGTTGGGTGAACTATCCCTTTAAGACATTTTATATCCATCATGCACATTGGGCTAATGCAGTAACTCTCTCTCTCAGAGATTGAAATCAAGCCACAGAAGTTCATCTTTAGTAAGATCTCAGCGGTAAGGAGAGGTGCCTGCTGTCTCTCTGCCCCTAACTGAAACGAATGAACCTCTGAAACCAGACACTGCCATAGACAGCCTCATTTCCTGGGCTCTAATAGTGCTCAGGTGAATAATTGTGCTGATCGATGGCGATATACTCCAGCCTCGGCTCCGCAGAGTAAAAAGGGAAAGATTTGGCTTTACTTAAGAACAGAGAAAATATTTTTCACTTACAATCAGTCTAAGCTTTTCAAGTCATTTCCACACAATACACTCTGCATGTTTCTGACAACACTTTGAATGTATTGCAGCTATTAAGTTATAATCAAATCAGTTCCCTAAGATGTTGTTTGCTATTTTCATCCAGTTTGCAGCTAAGGCTAATGTGTGAAGTGAATAATTAATTGTGAGGAAGTGATTGATAGATCCGTGTTAGTTTGTTTATGTTGTGGTATTTCATTATATGAAATAAATGAATTAGTTAATTGTTCCTCAAAGGTATGTGTTAGTACTTAAAGTATACATATTTGAGCCTTAAGTTGGATTTACAGCAGCATATGTTAGCCTTGCAGTTAGTGAATATTGTATTTGTTTTTTAGCATAAAGACTAGATTTTATCTACTAGTCTGTACTAGGTGCTTTTCTGAGTGATGTCAGGCATTGCATAGAATCACCAGAGAGGTGAAGAGCGTCCAAGGGCACTCACACAAAGAGTAATGAAGCCAAGGGGGGTGCTATCGGCTATCTATGTACCGGGCTATCTGTACTTGAGTATGTGTGAATACAAAGGTATGTGTATGCAAACACGTGCTTTCAAACCTGTGTGTGTGTCAGAGGGGAAGTCACACTGTGGTTGACTGGGCAAATGGGCCAGCAGCTTCAGGAGAGACAGCTGATTCATACTGAGTGGCACTAGAGGAAGAACTATTAATAGATGCATACATGTTAACTCAACACCTCAGACATACCTGTACACACACACTGTGTCACTGAGAACTGAGGTAATATAACAGTCAATGCTGATGAAATAACACTCATATTTATCCCTATTTATTAAGGAAATCATGAAACAATATTTAATTATTAAATTAGCCAATATATACACATTCAAAAGTGTAAATATTTTTACCGTTTTTTAACACATCAAAATAATTTAAATAATCACTGAATTTCAATTCAAACGATAACTGAAATTTAAATTACTTGTATAGTAAGTTTGATTGTACTTAAAAGTTCAAGACACCAACTGAACTTAAAGGAACATGTCACTTTTTTGTGTGTGTTTAACCATTTTCAAATTCATTCAGCAAATCTCCGGGTCGGGTGGTAGCACTTTTAGCTGTAGCTTAGCATAGACCATTGAATCTGATTAGACCATCATGCTCAAAAATGATCAAAGAGTTTTGATATTTTTCCTATTTCTTGCACCTGCTGCACTCAGGTATGGTAGCAAAGTTCCTTAATTAGAAGGTGATTTGCTTCAAAAAAGTTTTTGATATGCTTGTTGAAAGTCTTATCATATATAAAATGTTTGACCAATCACATTATTGAGTTCAAACATTATAATAGGCTGTCCTACCTGCCTGTTATTATATGTATTTGCATTCCTCCAGACACCCTCTTCACACAGACATTTACACAATTGCAGTTCGAGATAGACTGGAAGGCATTGTTATTGTAATATTATTGGCTTTGTATATTACTGTTTACTTATGGGTGAATGAGACAGGAGGTAATCTAGTGTTCCGTTCAACTTTTCACCAACACTGTCTCTCATCATGGTTAGTCTCTGGTCTGTCGGAGGGCGTCAGGGCCACCCCGTGGCATAGGCAGTATAGGCAAATGCTAAGGGCGCCGTACATCCAGGGGGCGCCAGAAATGGAGGAAGAAAAAA
>JAUMHG010000072.1:5848956-5878738 GCA_032359395.1 Enteromius anoplus | reverse complement strand
AAACGGTGTAAAATATTTATTTTTTTTTTTCACCTCAATCAGTTATAATAAGAATATAAATCATTAAAGTAAAAAAATAAATTAAAAACCAGACTGCTTTCTCAAAAGGCCACCGCATGCCACTGAGAAAGAGAAAGGTACTCAGGAGACAAAAACATGAGAAGAAAAGGAAAAAAAAAAGTAAGAGACAAGACGGTGGAATTAAAGAGAGGACGGGTGGTATATAGCAGGACAGGGAGCTCAGAGGGACTCGCTGTAAGCCTGAATAGACTCATAGATGTTCTGATTAATTCTGGGTCATGGGTTTGGTTACCACCTACCACAAAGAAAGGCTTTTGCTTGTTTTTCTTATCTTCTTTTGCTTTTTTCCCTGCATTTTCTGATCTCAGGGCCCTGCCTGTCTGTCTGACTCAGACCTTTGACCTTTACATTATGTCAGCAAATCCATTTGAAAGTAAGCATCTGTATGCTGCACTAGCACTGGAGAGCAGAGCACTTGAAGTGAGGACTGGGAAGTGTACAGTCTCCTACACTATGAAAAAGATGGGTTTTATTATAATTATACATGTTTCATATTGATTTTTACTGTAATGAAGTAGCTTCGATTAGCTAGCAAGTATGAGGGCATTGAGATGATGATTTTATTTAATAAACATAAACATTAATTTACATATATCTCATCATAAACCTTTAAACCCTACTAACAAAACAAAACAAAAACAATAGAATTAAAAAAAAAAAACAATTACAAAATTTCTAATGCTTTCCATTAAAATACCATTATGAACCATTTACTTTTTCCAGTAAAAACTTAAAAAATGTCTTTGGGCATTTTTCCAATAGTCTTTAACATCCCACCAATGGAATCCATCCCATACCAGTAGACACCATTATACTTTTAATTAACACCGGTACAATCCCCATTATACCCATTAAATCCATTACATTTTCTATTGCGTTTTGGGCAGGATTCTACTGTTTTGTTTTGCTTTTTTAGCAGGGAAGCAAACCACTGTTAAAGTTGGAAGGTTTGATTCATTTGAGTGAATCAATTCAGTCTCTCTGTTTCAGTAACAGATTCAAAACGCCTTAATGTTTCTGCAATCAGTCAGAAATCTTCATTGTCTTCATTGTATTTTTTCTGTATTAAATTGCAGATGTTTTGGATTTTTGAAACTGATCTTTCTTGCAGTGTGTAACACAGTTCTACATGAATGAAAACATCCTGCAAAGTTTAAATATGAAAGTGCACAGTGTATAAAGCTATTGTCTCTCCAAAAAAATAGACTTATTGAAACAAGTAGATTTAAAAAAAAAAAAAAAAAAAAAAAGTCCCAAGCCGTGTCATGTTGACATCAACATATTGCCAGCCCACTTTACTTGTTGCATGCACAGACCTGGAAAAACCTGGTCTGAATGAAAAGGCAAATTCATTCTTTGCCACTAGATGCCACTTTTTGAACTCACACACACAATCGACCAATCATGGGAGGGGTTTGGAAAAATGAACCGTTGAACCTTGCATCCATTTGAGGCTGTTGTTTGGGACTCTCAAAACCAAAATATGAATCTTCCATAACCCATATAGGGGCATTTTAAAAGAATATATATAGGTAAAGCATTAGATAAGAATGAATAGAATAAATATCTTGGTCAGACTTTATTTTAAGTCTATTTTAGGTGTAATTGACCAAACATTAACTAATTTTTTTTTCAATAAACTCCTAATTTAATGCTTATTAATAGTTAGTTAGGTAGTCTAGGGATGTAGATTGGGGTCCTGTATAAGTACTAATAAACAGTCAATGTGTTAATGATATGTATGCTAATAAGCAACTTAATAGTGAGAATTGTTCCTTGCGTATATATAGTCAAAATCAGATAAAAAAAATATTGTTAAAAGGCTTGTAAATCATTTGTGGTCCAGCTTAAAATGTTGTAATAATGTGACTAAATTCCCACGGGTAAAAATAATGCTCTTCTCACACAAAACTCTGACTAAAACCATATTATTAGTTTAAAAGCATTGCTTACCAACACTTGCTGTAGGTGATGCTTTCAAACCAGTAATGGAGGCTTTTGCTGTTTGGTTAATCACTATCATAAGAAAGTAACTCATAGAGGAGCATTTTAAGGAATGAAACAACACAGACATGGCATGCAAATTAACAGCGCCATCAGCAGGCACAATTCATTCTTTGTGAATTCCCCACTGTGTGCTCTAAGGTCTTGGTCTCGTGGAGAGTCTTTATTCTTTGACTGTAACTCTCATGTAGTCATCTAATACAATCTTAAAGCACAACTGCTCTTATTTAAATGCATTATGCAAACATCTCCTGCTTGTTCACTCACATCTTCTGGCAGTTAGCAACTCAAGCGTCCCTCTTTCTCTCTCTCTCAGCACTGGCAGCGCTGGGCTTTAACTTGTCTTATCCCTTTCTCTTTAAACTGCAGTCTAATCGGAGGCAGTCTTTGTGGCAGTGGGCTTGCGCTGCGTCTGATGTTTGATTTAATTAAGATTGCCAGCGCATTGCTCCATGAGAGCCTCTGAAATAGAGGCCAGGAGAGAACGCGGAGAGCATGCGGGCAAGCTGGAAGTGGAGCGGGAAAACGCAGACTAATGCTCACGGATCTCTGCTAATTAAGACCTCACTTAATCTGGATCTGCACCAAATGAGTTGCTCAGAATGAGATGCGAAACAGAGAATGTGAGAATTAGATGGAGAGAAAGTGAAAGAGACTCAAAAAGAGTGAACACTCATTAAAAAAACGTATTTCTTGAAATATTTATACTACTGGTCAACATGACCAATATATTTGAAAGTATCGCCATCGAATGATGAGTTATGAACAACCTCATGTTGTAACAAACCTGTAAGACCTTGGTTCATCTCAGAACTCAAATGAAGATAAATCTGAGAGCTTTTTTACCCTGAATAAACAGCATAAGGTTCAGAGAGGTAGTAAGGACGTTATTAAAATAGTCATTGTGGCTTTAGTGGTTCAAATGTAATTTTATGAAGCTACAACAATACTTTGTGTGCACAAAACCCCCCAAAAATGACTTAATTCAGCTATTCTTCTCTTCCAGGTCAGTCTCCACCATCATTCACGAGAGTAAAGTACCACTATCCCTTTAATTCCACAAAGCTCGAAAAATGAGCTGTTTAAGGGGTAGTTCACCCAAAAAATGACAATGTGATGTTTATGTGCTTACTCTCAGGGCATCCAAGCTGTAGGTGACTTTGCTTCTTCAGTAGAACACAAAGATTTTTTACTCAAACCGTCCAATCCAAAGCTCTGAGAATTAAAAAGAAAAAAAAAAAAAGCTTACACAGACGAAACCAAAGTAAACTCTACGGCTTGTGACGATACATTAAGACACAAGACGATCAGTCTGTGCAAAAAACTGAACAGTATTTATATAATTTTTTACTTCTTATACACCACAATCTACAACTGAAATCATTCACAACATCAGGCACGTGACGCATCAACGTGCTCTGGCACATAGATATAGATGTAGATCCTTAAGTATTGAAGCCCATAGAAACAAGACAAGTCAGTCAGAGATTGTGGTGTAATAGAGGTAAAAATGTATATACATTTTTTGCACAGACCGATCGTTTCGTGTCTTAACACCTCAATGTACTGTTTTGTCACAAGCCTTTGGGTTTGAGGTTTTAATTTTGTCTGAGTATGTTCTTTTTTTCTTTTTTTTTTGACTCTCAGAGCTTTGGTTTGGTTGCCAGATGACTGACAGACTGCAATGGTTTGAAACAAACTCACCTACATCTTGGATGCTCTGGGGCAAGCAGATAAACATAAAATTTTTCCTTTTAAAGTAAACTTTAAATCTTTTGAAGTAGGCTAATCTAAAATGGAAAAAGTTTTTGTGTATTGTGCCTGTTCATTTTCATGTCAACAGGTTTTGGGAGCATAAATAAAAACTAATTTTGTGAAGTGTGAAGTTTTGTAACCACAAAACCCCAAATTTGTGAAAATGGTGATGTTATGTGCATGTGTATTGCACGTTTGCTTAGTGTTTCGATACAAAGCAACATCAACTAGCCTGGTATGCATAATACAGCATTCTGAGTCATTTTTACAGATGTTGTAATATGTACATAAAAACACAAAGGAAAAACGTTATCCTCACTTTAAATCCTTGATTTCAAACTCTGTTGAGCTATATTTAGTTGGCCGTTATGTCAAATAAAATCAGCACCGGTTCATTGTTATTATTTGCACACAGACTTGTTATTTGTTATAAATATAGTATTAATCATGTTTATTTTATTGACTTTTTCAAGTTACAACTGACACATTTTAAAACTGTGCATTTCTAATTTAAAATCTTTAGTAAATGATTGCAATTTCTTATTTACTACATTAAATTAAATGTTTTACTCAATTTAAAGTGTAATATCATATATATATCAGCTTCCATCAGTCACCCTGCACTCTTAGATATCAACATCAGCCATTAAAAAAATCCATATGTCTCCATCACTTATTTACACAAGGAGCAACTTTTTCACAATCCAGGTCTGACAAAAGCAAAAGACTGCCTTCTTCGAATATCTTAAGCTGACCTTGGATAAGCCAGCCTGAAGGGCTTGAAGTGTTTAAGGGGGTGTAGCTGCAAGTATAGCTCTCTAAAACACATGTGTGTGTGCATGTGTGAGAAAGAAGAGGAATCAAACACCATAACAAAGCCAATCTGCCGGGACCCACCAGATAAACAAACATGCAGTTAGATGTATTTAGGGGCTGATCCTCACGATAGCATCAGCTCAGTGTGGAAGCCTCCTGAGATAGCTCCATATCTCTCAATCACACACATTCACACAAACCTCTTCTTTACCTTTCCACTCTACCTAGTGCTCTAGGGTACTCGCGAACACAATATAAAGCGCCTGTCTGTCTCCTGTCAGCAAGTCAAACACACAAACTCACACTTGCTTTCTCTTGAGAGACATCCTCTCAGGCAGCTGGGGAACAAGCCCTGCGATTTGTTGTCTCAGCAGGTGTTGTAGCTTCTGTGAAAACTAAAACAAAAGCAACAACCGTTACCAAACTTTGAACCAATTTTTTTCCTGCCATCACTCTTGAAAGAGCAACTCACACGTCTCTGCCAGCTCACGTCGGTTTCTGTTTAATACGAGCCACTGTGATGTCTGCAATTAAAATCGCTTTGTATCTTTGCCTCATCAGAATCTATTCTCGCGAAATGTGTCTGCCATGACGCAAGGTATATTCGCACATTCATATATTATGAGTCCAGATAGGCTAGAGACATCAATTAGGGCCTGAATTATTCATGTTTTGACAGTTAATTATTCAATCGCATGTTCAATTAGAAATGAATCACATCAGATCTAATTAAATATTGAAGGCAGAACTCTGAGAATGTGGAAATGCAGTTATTCTTAATGATTCTGATTAGGTTTTATATTTAGCACTTGCACGTTTCAGGCTATTTAAATGGCCTCAGCTATAGAGAAGCTGCACAGATGCAGCATTTAGGGCTAAATAACACACAAGGCAGTGATATTTCAACATGAAAGTGAATAAAACACAAACACTTCATAAACCATTCATCCTTGTACATAAGTCAGGTTGTCTCATTAGCAAGTTTGGCCCCTACACTGTACATTATAGTCACTATATACTGTGCTACAGATTTAAGACAGGCTAAACATTTATTTTCAAGAAGTTTTGTTCAATTGCATTATATTTTCTGTATTATAAATGCAATTAGTGTGGTTGTTCCTGACCAGCTGAAAGTTCATTCACACTCAGGCCTCAAACCTGCTCTTTGCATTTACATGAATGCAAACGCCTCTAGCTATGCAAGCTTGATTTTGTGCATCACTGCCTTTCGAAATGTGTCAGGGCGCAATTCAAGATGAAACACACTGTGTTGTCAGCCACAAGGCATTCCCTGCTGAAAAAGAAAAAATGTGCTGGTCACCAGCATATGTTTTGCTTTGATTTCTAGTCCCCAGCAAGGGATCCTGGTGCAAGCTTCCTGACAAGCATAACTAGCAAAACATCCTTTCTCATACAGCATCTCCAGGAAAATCATGCAGTGATCAGCACAGATAGCCCTGTGGACATCATGCTGACATACAGTTCTGTGCTACAGGTGTACAGAGTTCAAATCAATGCTTGAGGATCCACTGTACTCACAGGCACTAAATCTATAGATATAAAACTGTGCTATCATAATAAAGGCAAAAACACCAAAAATTAGAAAAGAAAAGAACAGCCATGCGGTAAATATAGTACCAGGATGTTTAGACAATTTTCTGAATACATCGTGTTTTATAATATGTCATGTATCACAAACTACTTCCTGTTTATCAGCAAAGAAATTTGAAAGCTAACTCCATAACCCTATGAGTACTCATGTTTGTTACCACAATAGTGCCACGTGCATGCAATCAATTGGCCAAGCTGCTTTTGTATATTTTTTAAAGTTTGTATCCTTTCTTTTCTCGATATTACTCAAGCTGTCTCCCTGTTCTTCTCGCTCTGTCTGTGTAGGTCTTTCTGCATCTGCCTCATTGGTTTCTCTCGCCTGGATGATCGCGTCCTACCAGAAGGTTGTGCGCGACTCTCGTGATGACAAGCTCCCCATGTCCTACAAGGCCGTGATTGTTCAGATGCTTTGGCACCTCTTCACCATCGGTGCTCGAACCATCGCCTTCGCTCTCTTCGCTTCAGTCTTCCAGCTTTACTTCGGGATCTTCATCGTGGCCCACTGGTGCGCCATGACCTTCTGGATCATCCAGGGTGAGACCGACTTCTGCATGTCCAAGTGGGAGGAGATCATCTACAACATGGTGGTGGGCATCATCTACATCTTTTGCTGGTTCAACGTCAAGGAAGGCCGTGCCCGTTTTCGTCTGGGTGTGTACTACTGCGTGACCTTGGTTGAGAACGTCGCGCTCACCGCCGCTTGGTATATTTACAGGGGATCTCACACCTCGGACTTCTACGCCCTGATTATTGTGTGTGTGGTGGTGTGTAGCTTTGCTTTGGGAACATTCTTTATGTTCGTCTATTATTGCCTGCTCCACCCAGACGGACCTATCATGGGAGCTCAGTGGAGCTGTGTGGAGGAGGGAATGGGGGTAATTGGTCTGGGAGGTATTGGGGATTTGGGAACCCCCTTGCCCCAACCAGACGTGGTTACTAGCCCTCCCAGAACACTCCAAAGGACTACTGGTGGAGATCGGGAGATTGGGGCTGGGGATAGAGACCGAGACATGCCAGTGTTCCAGGTAAGGCCTCCTAGTGTTCCCCCAGCTTCCTCCCCACGTCCCCCAAGAACTGAGGGTCCCGTTATCCGCATCGACCTGCCAAGAAAAAGGTACCCAGCCTGGGATGCCCACTTTATCGACCGAAGGCTGAGGAAGACCATCCTGGTGCTGGAGAATACATCTCCCGTGACGCCTCGCATACAGTACCAGAGCTTCAGCAACCCCAAAGAAGTGACGGAGTACGAGACTACAGTGTAGTGTTGCTCATACCTCCACCTTCCACAAGACATCTCTATGCAGAGGTGGAACTCAGCCGCCATGAGGTTAAGGTCCGATCCTTGATGGTCGGCATGGTGCTACACAGTGGGGCATCCCGATGCCTGGGAGCGCATGATTGTTGCACATCAGGCTGGACGCAAGTAACGTGGTGTTTACATGACCTGAATGGGACGTAAAACTAGGAAAGGGACATACCTTTCTGCCTATGCACTGAACATATAAAAAAATTACAGTGATGAGAAGAAGTGGACATGTGTAAAATATAGATGAACTGACCAATCAGTTTTCCTCAGGACCAGCCTGGCTGCTGTATTGGTCTAAGCTTAATGTTCAGTGACCTGAAAACAGTACAAATTGTGTATTATTTGCTTCTGTGAATGGTGAGGTTAGCGAGTCCAATCATCCATTTCTTCAAAAGAGTTCTTCTGTAATTATTGACTTATTTATTTATTAGATTTATTTTTTATGACTCTGTGGCCATGCCTTTGATATAATTCTTCTAATTGAATATTCATAAATAGATATTATCTTTTGTTATATGTATCTACAATAGAATGGTGCCAGCGTGTTGGTATGAATGTTTTTTGGGTTGTCTGGTCATGCTGCATTGTTTATCGGTAAAGATAAAGTAAAAATGTCATATAGTAAGACAAAAAGCTGTGATCTAATGTAGTTGGATGAAAATAATACTGTAAAACAAAAACAAAAAAAGATTCAGATGACAGCCTCGGAAAAGTTAAAAAAAAAAAAATTGAACATGCGTGTTTGAGTGTTTCATGAAAATGGATTTGAGAGCATCAAGGAACATAAAACTTGAAAACGTCTGAGTATTTGTGTTGTATTTTACAGAAAGAAAAAACACAAATGATTGACAGTAACTTCTAATGCTGTATTTGAACTGCCTTTACAGTATCCAGAGCAGTGAGTTAGTTTGCTCCATCCGCATGCAAGCCTCAAAATCCTTTTACATCTGTATGTGTTCATTTCACTCATTATATTGTTATTTGGAAGGGGGCGACCATTGCTGTGGTTATGAGTTTAGATTCTGAATTTTTGGGGGCTTTGTGGCTTGGCAAGAGTGAATGCTCTTCTTAGCCATGAAAAGCTGCCCACTATTGGGGACAACAATGTTTGTGTGTGTGCTTGAGAGAAAGAAAGACTTTTTTGTCACCTCATAAAATCTTAAGACCCCTTTTTAGTTTTAACTGCTTACCCTACTCAGCTTTTTTTTTTTGAGTAACAATTGTAAAGAAATAACTGCAATTACAAAACCATCACAAGACATCAGCTGAAGTGTTTCTCTCTGTCTTTATTACTCCCTCTGTGAGGTCTTTCAAGGTCTTGCTTGCTGCATTGAAATTCTTTTGCCTGGTTAAAAACCAAGTAGAAAAACCCAGATTCATGGTGGGTAATTGCCAATGACAAGAACCCTGCTGTCCAGTCTGAAGATTCCGATGGAGAGCAAATGCCGCTTGGGGGCTGTAATCATGCTGCACTATAATAGGA
The DNA here is from genome assembly GCA_032359395.1 of Enteromius anoplus. Classification (NCBI taxonomy): domain Eukaryota; kingdom Metazoa; phylum Chordata; class Actinopteri; order Cypriniformes; family Cyprinidae; genus Enteromius; species Enteromius anoplus. Next base: position 5,869,682 of record JAUMHG010000072.1, on the reverse strand, counting down.
CATTCACACATACAGGGATCTTATTGTTGGAGGTCATGGAGTAAATGAGTTGTTGTTCATAGGGCCTGTTCTTTGCTCTATGGTGGTCTCCACACCTTGCTCAAACCAGGAGCCGGTGGCATAAACTGCTTAGAGAAGATTGGTCATAGCTTTAAGGTCAGTTACACAAAAGTAGCTCTGTCTAGTTTGAATCCTGTAAGACCTGGGAAAAAATGCTTTTCGTGTTGGTCTGAATGAAAATCAAGTGCTGCTTTTAGAGTATTGAAAGCTCATAAACACTGGTTTAAAAGTAACTGACCAATCACTGGAGGGGTTTGGAAAAATGATTTCTTGAACGAATTGTTTGGAAGTCGCTGAACAGATAAGGTAAAAATAAATTCATGTTATAGGGAAAGGAAAGTGTTTTTTGACCTTGCATGCATGTCAACCAGTTGTTTGGGACTCCCAAAACCAAAATATGAACTTTCATAACCCATAATAGGGGCACTTTTAAAATTCTGCAACTCTGGTACTTATGGAAATTTGGTACAGAGAAACTACTTGTGTAGTGTTCGCCTTTGGATTGATTCCTTCAGCTTGTATTATTCTCAATCTGGATAAAAGCGCCTGATTAAGGAATACATTTAAATGTAAATGTAATTTGACAAGGAATGAGTTTTCCTAAAGCTAAAATTAATTCAGAAACAGGAAGCGTTTGTATAGAAATTGCCACAGCGCATTATCATTCATACAGAAATATCATGAACAGGATAAACAATTATCAGTGCATGAATCAAACTCACTCTGAATGCTAACAACCTTTGCCCTAGATTTCACATCACATGCACTATCGTGGAACTTCAAGAGTCGCTGCTAATTTTTAATATATATTTTTTTTTTAATTACTAACTTTGTCACAGTACTGCCATTTGATAAACTTCATTGGTACACTCTGAGGATCATTTAACATTTGAATCAGTCGAGACTAATTCAAAATGAATTAATTGAACTCAAGACTCCAATTAGATCATTGAATCTGACTTGCTGACTCAAAAATTGATTTCGATTTGTGAACGGGTTGATCAATATTAATCAGCTTAAGAGAAACTGGACATTGCTACCAGTTCATTCTCTTCAAACGAGAAACTATGGTTTTATAAAATTGAGTAAAAAATAAGATATTATGCATTGTAATGTGTAAAATATAGTACGTTACATATAACAAACATAAATATCTGGTGACAGACAGAGCATGAGATGAAAGTCGTATTCTTTGACAGGTTGCTGTGGTAACTGCAGGATCATTAAGCAGGGCTTCATGTGATGTGTGTCTGAGTGTGTTTGTGGTCTGAAAGCTTTTCAATGTGGCCCCTCTCCTGAAAACTGACCCACCATTAGCTCTCCTCCTCCTCCACTCATGCCCTTAAGGGGGTCAACAGCATCCTCTACTGTAACAGTGTGCACACACAGACCACACACACACACTGGGGTTCTCCAGGTCAACAGTGCACTCCACAAGAGAAAGCTCTTCAGGTACATGTACGGCACATGTAATGCAATTTGCATGCAATAGCATATAGCTGAATGGAGCCAAACCTAAATGTGAGTTTTGGTGAACAGTGGAGATCTACTCCTAAAGGACATTTTAGAGGGCTTTATGACCAGACCATGAAGATTAATTTCAACCTTAACCATCAAATCCCAATGCTCTTTTTTTTCAAATATATCATGATTTATTATTGTTTTAGCCGATATTAGGCATTGTTCACCTAAAAATTCAATTACCCCAGAATTAAAAAAAGTAATCCTGGAGGTATGTGGCTTTCTTTTTTCAGATGAATTAAATCTTCAAGTTTTATAACGGCAGTGAATGGTGGTTAAGATTTTGAAGCAAAATAAAGGGCATCTATCCATCATAAAAGTGCTCCAAACGGCTCTGGGGGTTAATAAAGGCCTTCTGAAGTGAAGCATCTGTGGTAGTGCACATTCATCAAAGACTGGCAGAGAAGAAATGGTTCAATAAAGTTATTATTATTAGTTTTCTTTGTGCATATAAACTATTCTCATTGCTTCATAACCTTACAGTTGAACCACTGATGTCACATGATCTATTTTTGTGAAATATGATTTCTATGATTTTTACTTCTTACTTCCTTTCTGGGTCTTGAATGTGGTAGTTGCGTTGCTGTTTATGCAGGGTCAGAAAGCTCTCAGATTTCATTAAAAAAAAAAGATGAACCACTTAAGGCTTTGGAATGCATGAGGGTGAGTAATTAATGACAGAACTTTTATTTTGGGGTGAACTAACCCTTTAGGAGAGTATGTAGGATCGCGTTTGATTGCACAATGACTTCAACCACAAAAGCAGACTGATTTCCATGGACTATCTGGCCACTGTCCCAGTATGACATTGGGTTTATGTGATCTGTTCCTCTTTAAACTGAGCTACCAGCACGTTCCCCTGGGCTGTTTAACAATCCAGATCAATCCAAACACAGAGTCTCTGACAAACTGCACATTTCTCCATGAGTTGAGGAACGATTCTACATGCCCTTATCATAAGGTTTCATTACATTCTTTTAGTAAATGTCATCGGGCGTAGTGAAAACTGCACTGTTGCACACAGTAAAATCAAATAGATTTCATTTCTTGGTTGAAACAGGTCAAGCAACTTCAATATTATGTTAGATAACTATAAAACGCTCTTTCTGTATAGAATATAAAAACATATAACGTGGGTTTCTGTGCAGCTCAGAGCAGAGAGTAAGCATGCTGTCTCTCTGCAGGTGGTTAGGGAGCCGCTATCCTCATACCGTGTAGCCTCACGCTAAAGTGCCACTCCCCGCTGAAATAAAGTGCTGGCCCACACTGCCCCCCAGTGGATGCGGTGAATAATTGCGCGAATCATTGGCAAAATATCTGTGGTGCAATGGGGAAGGTCAAATTCAAACTTGAGATTTGATTTGGTGTTTCTGCTAAAAACGAGCAGACTAGTACTGTAAATCTTTCATTTCACTATATTATGCTATATTAAATCCATTATTCAGTCTTTTGTTGTTGATCTGTTTTCTTTCAGTTAGAACATATTTTATATTTTCGATTGGAAGTGATAAAGTCTCATTGATCTGAGGTATTTGAGTGAAAAATAGCATTAATTGTTGTTACCTTGACAGTGAAAAAACATACTGCAGACACATTTACTGAGTGTAGCTGAAAAAGAAAACAACAACAAAAAAACAATAGAAACCATCACAGAATTTGTAGTGGTTTTAGTGGTTATAATGGGAACTGTGTGGGAAACTGTAATAGTCCCTGTGGGTATCTACTGGTAATATGCCACTTTCTTTTGGTGGCTTTTTAAAACCACAAGATTCTAATGGAATATGGCCCAAAACACACTAAAGGAAATCATTTTTAATGGTTTTAATGGTTAGTCGTTCGTACCATTGTAATTTCACAATGTGATTGTTTTTTTTTTTTCAGCAAGGTTATCCACAAAGGCTTGGTTTCACAGACATGACTTAGACTAAGCCAGGATTAGGCCATAGTTCAATTAGGTAATTAATTCATTTTAAGTAGAAAATGGTGTGCATCTTGAGACAATACAAAGGCACTGTTATATTATATGATCAGTCCATGCAAGTTTTTTTCTGCTGAAACAGACTTACATTTTAGTGTAGGACTAAAGCCTTCCCAGCCAGAAATGAAACGTGGGGCCTAGATGAGGGTTTCATGGGCGGCAAATGTGGGCCCCATTATGGACTTGCACCCTGGATCCACATGGCCGTGGAAGCCCATACGTACTAAAAGTGGGACCTGTAAGGGTGCTGCATTGGTCCTAACTGGGCAATTCATGCCAAACCCATCTGGGCCCCACATGTCATTGCTGGCTGGGAATTGTCTGTATAGTGTGTGTCAAATAGGTGTCAAAATGCGCCATTGGAGAAAAGCATATCACAGCAAACTGTTCCAATCGTTGTTGTTGTTACAAAACCAATTTGGCTGAAATCGAAAGCTAATCTTTTGATTTTGTCTGAAAGTTGTCCAAAAAAATGCTTTTGTTACTTGCAGTCGTGCAAAGTAACAGCACTAAATCAACACAAAAACTCATTTTAATTTATATTAATATTTGCCAGAATGACTTTGGGAATTTGTTTTGGTTTGCTTCACAAATCTCTGCAAATCTGTCTTTGAGTAATGTAGGTGGAAAGTTTTTAAACCGTCTTTCTGCCTACTGTCAACTCACTCGTCCACGTATTTTAGTTGTGTGTGGTTTGGTTATTATAATGGGGACTTAAACCTGAAATCGCACAGAATCATGGGACTTGTGTCATGGTGGGGACCTAAATTGAGGTCCCCATGGGCACAAAAGCTTATAAATCAAAGAAAAAGGCAGAAAGTTTCCTGTAAGAGCTAGGTTTAGGTGTAAGGGTGGTGTAGGGCGATAGAAAGTATGATTAACTGTATTAAACCTTTACGCCTTTGGAGAGTCCATACAAGCATAGCTGACCAAACATGTGTGTGTTTACAGCCCCATTTTGTATACTGTACAGTATGATTATGTGTTATCAGTAGTTGGAGTGTGGAGGTGTTTGGGATTTTAGATCAGAGTCTCTGGTGGAGTTTCCTGTCCAACAGGAAGTGTGTTTCCTGCACAGTCCTGCCTGGCTCCAGAGGGCTGAGAGGAGATTGGGCCTGTCCTACACAGGGACACACATACAAACACTCACTCTTGCACGCAGCTAGCCATCAGGCTGCTCAATATGGACTATGAACCCAAGCGAGCTAAGAAGGTAAGTTCTTCTTCTGTTTCATTGTTATGCATTAAAACTAGCTGGACATACATCCAGATGTGCGTTTGAAGTGTGTCGCAGATTTTCTGTAAAGCTGATCATGTGATCTCAAACACTTTTGTGTGTACCCCATGATATACCAAAATCCTTGAGTGATAACGTTATACTAAAAAGACTATGCTAATTTATTAACTTGATTTATCTGAAATGTGGCGTTAGCTGAATGCAACAAATCATTTGGAATTTAATTTCTTACATTGAGATTTATACATTGAAACAGGCCACAAAAAATATATTCATGGGTTTCGTTTTAAATAAAGGACACAAGCATACATTATAAGGATTTCTTAGATAGCTATAGGCCATATGCAACAGCATCAGTGTTACATCCAGCACTGATCACATCAGAAATGTGCCGAATTTCAAAGCTTTAAAACAAAGAAACATTGTGGCACAAAATGCATTACGAATATTTAAGATTCTGCTCTATTTCTGAGTCACTAATTAAACAGCAAATCCTTACAGCAGCAGAAGAGGCCAATTACAGCTTCCTATTATCTTCAAAGGATTAACTTATTATGTATTGCTGTTGGGGTGGGAAATCATTGGAGCTGAAGATAGTAGTTGTGTTTAGGTTTAACGGTGGAGTCACGTGATGTGGTGGATAAATTGTTTTGAATTTACCTTTCCTAATGCGTTTTGACTAACACCCAGAAAGCAGTCAGGATGATAGATAAGCCCCATTAGATCACATCTGATAGTGAACACACACACCATCACCGTCATGATGTGTGATTGCTACACATTCTTTATATTCTTTTTCTCACACACACTGTATAAATCAGCGGGTTGTCAGTAGAGCGTGTTGTCTCTAATCTGTCTTCCGTATCTAACAGCTGTCTCGCTGATGTCACAGTTTGAGCAGCAGGCTGATGTGTGTTACATCATCATAAAAGCAGATTTTAACAGGCTTTCACAAATCTGACGTCAAGTTAAATTATACACAACAGAACTAAAGGCTCATTTTTAGTTCTTGTTGGCACAAAGCATATATTACTTGAATAGTACAATGCTGTTCAAGCCATCTTGGTCAAAAATGAGATAGCGACACTGAGTGAATGCGCTACAAACATGCATAGTATATGTTCATCAAGTACTTTCAATTCAAATGTGCTAAATCCCAGCCTCAAGCCACTGAGAAGTATCATTTTTACATAAAAACCTACAAAGTAGCCAGAATACAAATACTAATTTAAAAATGTCAGATGTACTTAGAGGCTTTTGCATCTAAACTCTTACATGTAGCCTATATACGTATGGATGTGCGAATGGATGGATGTACGGAAGGATGGATGGATGGATATATTTCATAATAATAATAAAATCATGTCTAAATTATAAAATAAAAGGTCAAAATTTTTTCGGAATTTGTTGTTTTTTAAATTCCATGGGGGAAAAAAATATTTCTGCCTCAAAGTGAAAGGAACTTTCAATTGCACTTTATAATATCATATAAACATTATTGCAAAATCTCACTACATCTTATATCTCTTATGTAAACTCTTGTCTCAGGGCTTTGTAAAGCGCCTGGTGTTCCCTAAATCTAGCCGGCGACAGGCAGACAAAGGCAGTGTGTACCGTAGACCCCTTCACACTGTCCCTCTCTACCCCCCTGACTACCTCATCCACCCAGAGAGACTCATTTACGACTATGTGGAGAAGGAAGTCAAGGTTAGTCAGACAACACAAAGCAAACACATCACATTCACATGGAATCATCGACTGAATTTTATGGGTGTCACCCAACAGTTCCTGGGACACTTGACATGGGTGTCATGTTCCCTGAACCCATCGAGTAGAGACGAGCTTCTGCAGCTTCTGGACACAGCCAGGGTGAGAGTCATTGTAATGTTATTCAAAAGATGAACCAAACCAACATAAAGCAGATTAACTTATGTCAGATTTAAAAACTATAAATGATATAAAATGTATTTTAAGCAATTCCCACATTAAAAAATATTATAGTAAATACTACAGTGTTTTTGAACCATATTTTAGTAAAGTACTTGAATCAATTTGTTGTGGTAATTCTATAGTTGCTATGGTAATATAACAATAATAGTCGTATAAACAAACTACTTTACCCAATACTGTAATAACTTTTCTACAACTACTGTATAGGATATGTTATTCAACAATACAATGCCATTTACTGTAGTAAAAACTAAAGTGTACTACATTATTTATTCCAGTTTATCAGTTCACTATAGTTAATACTACAGTATGCTGTGGCATTCATTAACAAAGTGTTGAAAATTTTTTAATATAATACATTTTGTCTCCATCTGTAGAAACTGAGAGTTTTGCCTCTGAAGACCAGTGTGGAACAGGACTGTATTCTCAGCCTGTCTGCTCGCTGTCTGCTGCTTACCTGGAGGGACAATGAAAAACTGCTGCTGAGAATCCCCACACATGAAATCGCGGCTGCCTCCTACCTACGGGATGATGCACTGCACCTACTGGTGCTCAAAACTGGTCAGTAGGAAATTAGGAAGCATATACAATACCCTGGTTACTATCTATTCTGTTGGTTACTATCTAATTTGATTAGGCCATTTTAGGGATGCATTGCAGATTTCTAAATTACCTTCATGTGTTTGTTTGTACCCGACAAATATTAGAAAATATCAAAGATTTAAAAAAAAGGTAAATAAGTAACAAAGTATGCAAAGCATGTGGGCAGTATGTAAACTGGAGAGAGATAACACATTGTATGTTAGTTATAGTTTGCATTCCCATGCAAACCTTTAAAGTAAAGGATGGGAGGAATCTTCAATAACTGTTTGTATTCCCAGGTCTGAATGTGGACACTGTACTAGCTGGTGACAGTCTGGAGAAGAGGCCCACTGGTTTGGAGAGCCGCAGACAAACTATAAGCAACACTGACCCCCGGCCTGCAGGGGGCACTATGGAGCGCCGCCACACCATCTGTGGTGTGGACTGGAAGCTCTCATCCCGCCATGAGCCTAAACAAAGCAGCATGGATGGAGGAGGTGGGATAGGGGGTGGAGGAGGTGGTGGTGGTGGTAGTGATGGTGACAGCATAGAACGGAAACGTGTGAGCGGGAGTTGGGAACGTAGACAGACCCGGAAGCCATGCGGAGGTAGCTGGGAGAAACGGACGATGAGTGGGAGCTGGGACCGGAGGCCTGTGGGGGGCAGCTGGGAGCGAAGGGGAGGTGGAGGGGTCATAGGAGGGAGCTGGGAAAAGAGGCACGGGCCTGGAGCTAAGCCAGGGGGAAGCTGGGAAAGGAAGCACACGGCAGGTGGAAGTTGGGAGCGCAGGCAGGCTTGCACAGGGAGCTGGGAGAGGGGAAAGTCCTACGGCAGCTGGGAGAGAAGGAACCATAATCCTCTGGAGCCCATGCCATGCCCTGATGCCTACTGCAACCTCATCATACTGGCTGTAGAGAACAGGGTGAGGTTATTCGGCCATTTAAATAGATGAATTAATGGATAAGTTAAAAGCTGGATGGATGGATAAAAAGGTTAAAAATGAAGGATGGAGGGGTTAATAAATGAGGGATGGGTTAAAAACTGTTAATGAAGTTGGCTGGAGAGATGGATGAAAGGGTTAATAACTGGTGGGTGGATGAAAGGAGTAATGAGTGATGGAAAAGTGGGTGGATGGATGGATGAAAGGTTTAAAAAAGTGTGAAAAAAAATCTGTATTAATAAGTGAGGCATGTGTTAAAAACATTATTTATTGGATGGATGGGTGGATGGATAGCTTAAAGGATTGATAATTGATTGATGGATGGATGAAAGTGTTAGTAAAAGATGGATGAGTGGATGAAAAATTGTGAGCTGGGTTAAAGCCAGTAGCTGGCTGGCTGGATGAATGGATAGGCAGCATTTGGATGTTGGATGAGTTAATTAGCAATGATGGATGAATGGATGGACAATACAAACATTGTAATTGTGGCAGTTGGAGAAATAAATAATAACTGCTGTATAGATGTAAGGTGATTGTGATGAATAAGAAAGTCCTGATTTAATCAGTGGTTGTGAGCCTCAGGTATAAGAGTGTCTCGTGTATAGTGCTCCTGCAGTGACCATGCTGACGAGATGAGCTGTGTCAGCTGCGATGTAAACAGTGCGCTCAGAGTAGACTCTCCTGTGACGTAATGCCCAGACTTATGTAACAGCATGCTGTGTCAGTGATCTGTGTGTCTCTGTGTCTGCCTGCAGACATTAATATGGATGGGATTGTGTTGACCCACATTAAAGTCTGGCTGCTTTTGTTGGTGTGAAGTGTGTGTCTGTCTAAGAGAGAAAAGCAGGAAGATAGAAGCATTTTAAAAAGTTGTATGTACAGTAGCAACAGACACTCTGTGATTTTCTCTTCATTCTTATACTGATCCCCCACAGGATGCTGCAGAGGAGTACTGCGCGCTCATCTGTCAAATGTTTCAGATCATCTATGGACATCAGACCATTGAATGTGTTGACAGGGCGGGGTATCACTACACCATGCCTGATCACTATTGGCTACAGAGGAGTGAGTGACATCACTATTGCTCTTTAGCAGACAGTTAACAGAAACCAAGTTATACAGGGCTGAATGTCCTTATGAATAGAATAAGTGAATTTTAAATTCTTACTTATATATTATATTATTAATTGTTTTACATTTCAATGTAATAAATATAAAATCACACACACACACACACACACACATATATATATATATATATATATATATATATATATGTATCTATATATAATAAATCCAATATAAGTCTTTCTAGCATCGCTATGTGGCAGACACTTAAAATTACTTAAAACTGTTCTTAACTGATCTTTATAAAGTTTGCATGTACTGTCATTGCATATCTAGAATGCACTCATCAATTGCATCTTTTGCAAGCACAAATTTATAACATGTTGTCTTTCTCCCTCCCATTAAATACTTGTCCAAGGTGACAGCTGCCTTACTGACATGACATATGGCTATGACACAGACTTCAGCTGCTGCAGCTCATAGTGAGTGTCTGTTTATGCATCATGCTTCATGAATTATCATTACATTTGTACAATGTCTTGATTTTGTAAGTCATTGCCCCAGTAACCTGCAGCACAGAATATAAACGCAAATGTGATTACCCTGTCTGCCACATTTTAAACTCATGGGCTAATTTTTGCTATTTGGAGCCCAGAGCTGGAGGGCAAATAATGTTTAAAAAGCTATTTTAATATATTTGAGGAAACGGGGGTGTGGTATTAAAAATAGCTTTTAAGCTCTGTCACATCTGACTTCATGTGTGTTATCTCTCCTCACAGTAATAGTTCACAGGAAGCGTTTGATCCGTATTATAGTGAGAACTACAGTGAGAGCTCATCTCTCTCCTGCCATGAGTCACATCGAAGCCTGGCCTCCACACACAGTGACTCTGAGCCCTGTAATGCCAGCCTGCAGGAGTACATGATCATTGTAAGATGCTTACACACAGAAAATGATGTAATACGAATGACACTTGACTTCACCAAAAAATGAAAGTTCTGTCATCATTTACTCACCCTCATGTTGTTGCATGTTTAAACTATATGTAGACTACATATACACTGAGACACACAATGTATTTTGAAGCCTTTTGAAATCTTTTGAAGCCATATGATTCCCGTAAATGAAAACTTCTGAAATCAAGCAACCTTGGGGGTTGAAATAATCGGTAAATGACAGTGTGATTTTCACTTGTGGGTGAACAATTCACTGCAGTTATCTAAATTATTGTCTCTTTCTAGTTCTTGTATTATAGTTCTGTGTCCTGTTCTCATTGGTTAGTTGAGGAGTAAGCTGATGCCTCAGGAGATTCAGGAGTTTGCTCTGTTTCTCAGAGAATACAGACTTGGTGCTCCGATAGAGCAGTTCTGCACTGACCTGCTGCAGCTCTATGGAGACTCGCGCAAGTTCCTGTTGCTTGGTGAGAAACTCACAACACAGAATACAAAAGTCACCATAGACTCTCTTTATTTTTCCTTCATTGCCTCTCTTGAGGAATTTGAGTGCCTGTTTAAATCCCCAACTGGCGTTTTTGTTCAACCGGGTTTATTTCATTATGAAGTCTAAAGTCATATTTAGATAAAGTCATGATTTATCGGATTTGGCATTGTATACAGAGTTTGTGTAATTGCCATCTATCATTAGCTCATTAGAGGGATTAGAGTAACATAAAGCCTAATGAATATTCATGAGCACCTGGCTTTCACTGGAGCAGTCAACATCAAACTTTCCCAGCGTGACAGAATTACAAAACTCTCTACTAACACTTAGCCGATGTGGGAAAAGAAACATGATACAGCCTATAAATAACTCTATGACAACGATTTAAAACTATAAATAACTCTGTTATCCCAGATTTGTCACAAATACATATTTAGATAGTGAGTCATTAAGTAATCGAAATGGATTATACAGTAAATTCCTACTGCGGCACAAATTTGTCCAACCTGATTAGAAAGACCTTGTAGATGTTACTTCTGAAGTGAGTTGGTAAAGGATAAAGCAAATTGCAGCGATTGTGTGCAAAAGAGACACGATTACATAACACTCACTGAGCAATTTATACCTCTGCTGGCCGTAGACTCATCTAACCTGACACGCAAGCAAAAGGCTGAGTCAGCTCCATACAGCTCTGCACGAGTACGAGATTGTCTGTGCTTTCCCCATTCAGACCATTCAGTATTGTTAGAGTGAATTTATAGTTACAGTGCTGAATAGAGACAATTAATCACAAACGTCAATGCTGCCACATTGTCGCAGGAAAAAAGCATTTTTTTATGTCTTTACTGTCACTTTTGATTCATTTAATCCGTTCTTGCTGGATGAAAGTATGATTTACTGAACTCAAAAGTTTAAAAGGTAGTGTATGTTAGAAAAAAAAATCCATCTTGTAAGTTTGCTTGTTAATGTGAAAACACAGACTTATGGTGCATTCTCACGTATTTCCTCTCCCATGTGAGCAGGCATGAGGCCCTTCATTCCAGATAAGGATGTAGGAGTGTTCGAGACGTTTCTGGAAGACATTGGGATCCGAGAGGGTGGGATTTTGACAGACAGTTTTGGCCGGATCAAGCGGAGCATGAGCAGCACATCTGCCACAGCAGTGCGTGGTTATGACGGCTGGACTCTTCCTTCCGGTTCCCAGGATTTTAACCGCAGAATTGATGACATCACACACAACATTGAGGCTTTGGGCTTTGAGGAAGGGAACGGAGACATAGAAGAGGAGGATTATTACCTGTAAAACAGACAAAATGAACTGACATATAAGTCACTGTACATTTGTATACAAAACTGTTGCACTGGAGAGTTTTTGAAGACAGTGTTTAGGCCACACATTTCTTTGATGTCATATATATATTTTATTTAAACTCAAATAGTTCAACATTTACAGTATATGTGCAATTTATTGAGCCACATTTTGAGTGCTGCTGATGAAAAAAGGACGTTTTGCATCCTATTTGCATTTGTAAATCGTATTATTTGCATGCAAGTTTGGTTATGTTGTGTTCTGCGTCAATGAGTCACAAAAGTGCACTTATGTAGTGAGGAAGTACCAGAGAGAACATCGTTGGCTATGGCTGCTGTCTGCAGGGAGAATAACTCGTGAAAAACTCAGCCTTGACATTCTTTCCAGTGTCACTGTCACCTTGCCACAGTCTAATGCCCTTCCCTTTCCTCTTATCTATGCCACCCACTGAATGTTGATGGGCTCTGTGCCCAGCACTAGAGGTTATCAAAATGGCACATACATCTGTCAGGCTAAACGTTTGTTATGTAATGGAACCGGGCAGAAGAACAAGGCCAGACAGGGTTTAGATTAAAGTTAAACCTCTTCTCACACCCAAATAATCTTTGTAGTCAAACCAGTGGGGGGCAACAATGAACATTTGTGGAATATCTTAGTCAGGATGGAGGACACAGTTAAATTATTTATGCTTTAACTGACAGTCCTGATTGAAATAAAGAGCTGACTGACTTTGTATTAATGTTTATAATAGTTAGATATTGTAAAGTGTTATAAATTAAAATGTGATACGTATCTAGAATGTGGGTCTAAAGGACGTTTATTTTACTGTACTCTAAAGCTTAGACCTTAGCTTTTTAATCTCTGAAATGTGAAAATATTTGACCCTGGATCACAAACACAGTAAATAGCTAAAAAATAATTAGGATGAGAGATCGTGTTCCATGATCCAAGACATTTTGTAAATTTTACTAACTTATATGTCAAAACTTCATTTTTGATTAGTAATATGCATTGATAAGAACTTCATCTGGACAACTTTAAAGGTGATTTTCTCAATATTTAGATTTTTTCCACCCTTACAATTTTTGCACCCTTAACCTTTCAAATAGTTGTATTTCGGCCAAATGCTGTCCTGTCAATCAATGGAAAACCTTTTTCTTCAGCTTCTAGATGTTGTAAAAATATTTCAACAATTTTTAAATATTGACTGGTTTTGTGGTCCAGGGTCACATAAAATTGCAAAGCCGCAGAAACGGCATCTATTCTACAGTCCTTCATTTTATCTCTCTCATCTGTCGGAGCGCGCCTGGGAAATTATTTCAAACGCTTTATGACTCATCCGCCAATGAAATTCGCGCACGCTCGATCTATTTACTAAAATCCTGACCTCTAGGCCAATCAGGTGAGAGTGGGCGTGTCCTGGAGAATAGCGCCGGGGTAGAAACAGAACCGAGCAGCGGAAAGGTAGTTAACTCGAGAATGGCGGCTGCTGCGTGCAGTACGCAGAGCACCCTGAACCCATGCACTGGCAAACTGCACAGAGAGCATCTGCGGAAAAGTAAAGATTCGCGGAGGAGGCAAGCTGCGCTTTTGTTTCTCACTAATATATCCTTGGACGGTCGGCCTGTGCGGAACAATGTGAGCGCAACGGGCCCAAGTGATGCCGAGTTTCAGTGCTGTGACATCGGCGCGACTGTGAACGAACTGTCCGCTGCGGCGAGTGGCGATGGGACCTTCTCCAGCCTCTCTGTCCCTAGACTCGGGCTGCTCAGCGTCCCGCCCATCCTGGTTCTGCCGTCGGACTCTGGGTTCAGTAACGCCGGGAGTACCGAGATGTTCCTGGAGAGGGAGAGGGGCTCGTTCTCCTCACAGAGCAATCTCCTGTCCCCTTGCAGTCTGCAGCCCACTCCACTCGGAGCGCGGAAGTCTCCAACGCTGCTGTCAGTGCAGAGCTGCGGCTCTTCGCTGGAGTCTCGACCGCGGTGGGTGCACAAGTTTCTGAACAGGGCTTTCACTTTAGAGGCAGTGCGAGATTGGACAGTTTAATGCATTTTAGACTTTACATAAACTTCGGAAAAAGACTTGGTCGTGTCTCAAAATGTAGCGAACTGCCTACCTAAGCAGCATATTTACGCGTCAAAGTGGCAGAGGAACTAAGTTTTTGATCTTATTATTTAACTTTGATCTTAAATCTATTGATTATTAAATTGTTTAATAGTTAATATTAGCTAATATATTAACCCTTTTCAAAATGAACATTTTGCTAGTTTGGTGGTAGCTATAATATTTTGTCAAAATGTAGAACAAAAATCAATTTTCGGAGATTTCATATTGACACACAATCAGTGTAAAAAACAAATCTACTAATAATAATTATATTTTGTAAGATAAATGAAAAAGAATAAGTGGTTCTAATGTTGTATTTCATTTACTGACAGAAAAGGATATATTTTAAAATGGATTTTTAAATAGCAAACAATGCTTTTTTTTCTTCCATTACCATCCCTCTCACAGCTTACTTTGCAACATTGGTTTTTTTTTTGATGCAAGAAATGTTTAAACATTACACTTTAATGCTTTATATAAATACAGTATAGCATTATTTTTACCTATTGCATAAGTGCATAGTAATACTGATGTGCAATATAAAATAAATGTGTAATTATTTTCTGAGGTTTAATATAATTGCTCAGTTTATAAATTTTTGTAGTTAAATGTTACAGCATTAACATGGACACATAATGTAAGGTGTTACTCTGACCAGCCTAAATAGGCATGCGATGTAACAGATTTGATCCAACCTGCATATTTGGAGAGAGAGGCACCATACAGTCATTCAGACTAATGATACGAGTGGTTGGAAATGTTTATATAAACCGTGATGTAATATTGCCAACCTCAACGTTTACTTCATTCTTTTATTATTTACTAGAAATTTCAAAGAAGCATGTGTATAATTTTGTCTAGAGAAGCTTCAGTGTTTCTTCATGATTTTTAGTCATTTACCATATCTGTCCAGTCAGAGTCTAATTTGTTTGTGCTTTAAATATACACCCCTATTTACAGTGAATGAATCATCAGGGGTTACGTGATCTCTAGTTTTGAAACGCCTTTTTCCAGTTTGCTTCTAAAATCCTTACACTTTGACAATTATTTAAAAAGCGTCTTGGTTGTTGTTTTTAAATATATTAATGAACAGAAGTTGCACTGATCTGCAGATAGAAAAAAGAGTGGCAAGCCACCACTTCAGATTGTATCTGCTTGACTTTTAAATGTTGTTCCATGGGTGCAAAAGTATGCAAAAAAAGACTGTGTTTTCATTCTCGCTATACTCTCATTGACCACAGAGCGAACAAACCCCTTTCTGGAATCCAGATGACTTCACAGCCAAATAAACCTTGCCTAAAAATGGCCGTTTGTGCGTGAGGTTTCCAGCTTTGCTTGGTTCATCTCTCCACATGAGGAAGTGAAAAAGCTTGTTATACACACAGTGAGAGAGTGACGTTTATGTTTAGCTCTTAATATCTACGGTCCATTGAACAATAGGAGGTCTTTATTCCTTTGACTGTACCTCCCTCTCCAAAACCTCTTCTCAATTTACTGGTGCGGTTGTGACGTGTAGATTCAAAGACTGACATTCGCGGCAGACATTTGCTTTGCTTTATCAGTTAAAGCTTTGAGGTCAGTCCGTGCTGTATATACGGGTGGTGGTGCTCTTCCAGCGCTTCACACTGCTTTGTGCACACAGTACCTGCTGAGATTAAAGCTTAAGACATTCTGTCATATTCTCAACCCTTCAAAGGGTCTCTGCAGGCCTGAGGGAATGAACCGTCTCTGCACCGGAGAATAAATCAGGGCTACATGAGCTTGATTCAAATGTTGCGGCTTCTCAAAATAGTTCCAGCAAATGCATTAAAATTGACCTTTCCTTGCTTGTAAACAACCTCTCAGAGTAGAGAAGTTGAATAACCGTTCATAGCATCACAGAGAGATGTGACATTCAAAATAAAGACAGTTCGAATAGTCAAACAAGTAGGAGCTTGTTAACCACGCTTGCCCAATTCTCAGCTTCGTGCATTGTCGAAATACTTCAGGCTTTGAACTGTTTATGGAGTTGCTCAAAAGAGAGCTGTTTTGTAATCAACAGTTGAAAGATTTTTGCATGAGATGTTTAAAAATAATAATAACAATAATTGGTTCTGTTCAGTGCTATAGCGTTCCCTTTGGTAGCTTTAGAAATGTTTTACCATCTCTTCGTTTAAATGTTCTCACATTGAGCTCTATTACACACCTCTTTTTCTGATGGAGAAATCAAGTTTTATAAAGACATTCTCCAAACCTAAATAAGTTCTATCATCATTTTCTTAGCCTGTTCGAAACAAGAGATACTTCTATCCTTCCATTGAAAAAAAAAAAAAAAAAAAAGCTTCAGAAAGCTCACAAATGCATCAAACAAGAACATTTGATATCATCTATATTTGCATATAGAACATTTACATATTAAAGGGACTGTTAACCCAAAACTCAAAATTCTGTCATCCTTTACTCACTCAAGTACATAATGATAGAGTTGCATTTTTTTAATGGTGAATAATCTCATTTTGTATTCTTCTGTTGCTAGTTAAAGTCAAATTTGAATATGGAATTTTTGTATATGACATCTTCAGACAAAAGGTGGCATGGACTACTAAGCCAGTTAAAGAATTGAGTCCGTGACAATTGTGTATCTCTTGACTTCTGTCACTCTTGTTCTGAGCATGCTAAGAAAAAAACATCTCTGTAATGTCATTAGTTATGTATATTAATCAGTAATCTACACTCGACAGTGAAACTGTTGATTTTTTTCTTGTTTTAGGGAAGTCCTTACATGTGAGTTAATAACTGAATGGGTGTATCCATGTAGAGGGAAGTGGCGTTGTTTGCAGACTGACCTTGGGTTTGGTTGTCAATAGCACTCGTGGCATAATCAGAATTTGAAGCTGAGGTACTCCAGGAAAGCATTGTTCAGTGTGAAGGATGCTATTAGTGTCATTTGGCCGTCCTCCACCTTTGCTGTTTTAGGTATCATTAGATCTGATGATGGTGAGAGATTTTATGTGTTATTTTAAGTCTATGTTCATGTCAACAGAAAGCCCTTATGTCTGTTTGTGGGTGTGGTGTTTATTTTATTACAGGTCGTTGTTAAAAAAATGTCATTGACAAAAACAAATAACAAATTAATAATACTACGACTGTTTCTAAGTTTAAGCTTAGACAAATGTTTTTAGCTGGATATGACAGATCTCATTGAGGATTTAAACGTGCTGTTAATTTACTCACCCTCATGCCAGCCAAGATACAGGGGACTTTTTTTCTTTAGTAGAGCAGTAAAGAAGATTTTGACTGAACTGGGGTTCTTGGTGATTCATGAAATGCAAGTCAGCAAAAAGCATGTCAAGGAGCACAAATGAAAAACCCATGGCTCCTGACAATCTATTGAGGTCTTGTAAAGGGAAATGATCATTTAGTGCAAGAAAGCGAACATTATTTCCCTGTGAGTAGACAACATAGAAAGTGCCCCAATTATGGGTTATGAAAAGTTCATATTTAGGCCTTGGGAGTCCTAAACAACAGGTTGACCTGCCTTTGTGGTCATAGGGAATTCAATCCTGAATAAATATCCCTACACCAGACCCCAAAGATGAGTCTTTATTAATAAAAAATGTACCTGTAAATCATGTTTATGAAAAGGAATAAAAGTTGTCCTCTAGTGCTTAAACTGCGTTTAATTCCTTTTAAAAATGACTTGTTTCTATGATTCAGAGTCGATTCCTTGTCGAGAAACAATCATTTTATACACTGTGCACTTTCAGGTTTAAAACTTTGCTGATAATACTCTGGCTACTCTCACCTCCAACACACCAGCCCACTGATTGAGGCCTGACATTTCACCCACTCACTTCCTCTTGAGCCGGTGCTTTACCACTTTTTGGTCCAGCACTGGTTCTCTAGCCTTGTCTTTCATCCCTGTGTGCTATTGGACCATTGGAAGCATGGAATCAGGCCATATGTTCTCTCGGCGCTTTAATTCTGTGCATGTCCAGTCCAGGCAGGATTACGGCAGGGTATTTATTCAAAGCTTTGTGACGTGATTGTGGCCTGACTGCATCCAGTTGGCCAGGAACAGCTATTGATCCTCTGGAATGAGGGGCATGGATATGCTGGATATAAAAGTATGTATAACACACACGGGTTATGAAGAGGGAAGAGCAGGGGTACAGTATATGGAGGGAGAATGTTGTAACATTCCCTCTGCCTCTTAACTTGAGTTATTCCTCTAGGATTGTACATTCTTTCTTAACTGTTTGTTTATCTTTGCCAGCCTGCTGCATGAGATTCCATGGACTGATGAGAGTCGTCCTCTCATGTGGATTTTTATGTTGTTTCACAATTCTTTTACTATGTGAGAAGGAAATCTTTGGCTGGTTTTATTTCTTTTTTTTTTCTTCGTTTTGGTGTGTGTGTATTATTTTCCTAATTTGGTGTTCCTGGTCAAAATGACCTGAGCATAAAACACCTTAAGTGTCATTTTCCTTTAAGATCGCCCTTATGTTTCTCTTATATTTAGGGGCGTTGCGTAAAATATCCCTTAAATGCTCGTTAAATCTTTGTTAGAAAAATGTCTGTAGATTAATTTTTTGTTCATCAACTTGTTATCTTTCACTCAGCACAGGTTTGACATTTCTTTTTGGAACTGATTGGTTATAATCCTTATTGATCTGAGCTTCTTTGAGTGGAAAAGAGCATTATTTGTACATAATTTAGGCAGTTGTCGTAATCATAAAGTCAGATGAATGAGGGATGTAAGATATATTGGTTCCATATTGGTTTTCAGTTGCAAAAAGAGATTGTATTTTATTTATATATTATATTGGTCAATACTGTATATTTATTTGTGCACGCTGATTTAATCTTTTTTACACTTTAATTAATATTGCCACAATTTAGCGTTCACTAACCACGGTTAAATTTAATAACACTTAAATGTTACCTTTAGCAAACCTCAAAATAAATATCTATGTATACTGTGCGTGATAATAAAGTTGAATTTGAGTTTTAGATATTTTTAAAATCTTATTTGTAACATCTAGACTTTTACTGTATGTCAGTGCATGACTATACAAGTGATGTAAACGTAGTAGTTTAAAAGCATTGTGGGTTTTTTTTATTGTGTCATCAGTGACACACAGAGACTAGTCTTATTAATAATGAATTTTGTTGTTTTGAATGCACTTTGGATGATTCATCAAAACACATCCATCTTTCTCTGGGCAATCTGCCCACTTTGATTGCGTCTGTGATTTGATCTGACCTCTAGTGTCCCGCCTCACCAAGCTCATGTCTTGGTCTCCTCTCCATCCCATTTTCTGCATTTGAGACAGATGCAAATGGATTGGAGATTTACTAGAAAACAGAGAGAGAGAAAAGACAGAATAAATGAAATGTCGGGATCAAGTAAGTGACAGATGGGCCGAGAGAGAATGAGGTTTACGCAAAGCTGGCAGTTGCTTCAGAGTTCATCACGTTTTTCATTCTGGAGATAATGAAAGGGGTTTTATGTCATTTGTTTTCCGTCACAGTCTTCAGCTTTTCTTTGCTCTCTTCTTCTCACTCGCCTGCACGCAGGTGCTGCTCCTCGCCCCGGGTTATGATAACAGTAATTCAGATTCGGAGGGAGGGTGTATCACCACACAAATGGCGGAGCAGATGGAGAGTGCAAATAGGGGGATCTGTTGTATTTGTTCGGCACGCTGGGGTTGTGTAATAGTTTTCAAACCAAACAGAAGGTAGATGTGGCCTGATTTGGAGCCCAAAGCAGAAATCTGTGATGCTCATGTAGGGATAGAGGGGTTTAGAATACACAGATGAGACCAAAAGTTATGTAACTGTAGTTATGGTAAATTATGTGGTAAGACCCAACAGACTGACTATTCTATAGGGTTTTTTTCATAGAAATGTGTTTCATGTCTGAACCACGTCATACAGTATTTGGGCTTCCTAAAAGGGATTTTTTCCCCCCAAATTAAAATTCTGTCACTAATTACTCACCCTCGTGTGTGATATGGTGTCCTAACTATCTTTTTTGGTCTTAATATCGGTTGTGTTACTGTCCCTTTAAGACTGACTAGCTGCTGGTCTGGTGTTATTCTAAAGCCCTAACAACTGTTCTATCATGAAACTGTTGGTTTGCAGTGCACATTATTATTTAACCAGGACGTAAGATGAAATGCAGCATAAATCTTGTGAGATTTGACCAGCTGTCTACTTGGTATTTGGTATTTAAAACCTGATCTTAGTTTAATGCTCCATAATCCATATTTTCCAAAAAACTTGGAGCTTGGCACTCTTGTACATTCCTGTGCTTTGGGTTGCTCAAAAAATAAAATATAGAATTACTAAACATAAAAAATTAACATTGAAAAATGAACAACTCCTAACAGGTTGCATTTGTAACAAAAAATAAAATAATAATAATAATAATAATAAATAAATATACTTTAATACACTTTATTTATTTATTATAATATAAAAAAAGAAATGTACATTGTACTGTCTCTGCCTAATGAATGGTCTGGTATGGAAAAGAAAAAAAAGTGTGTAT
>JAUMHG010000072.1:5824578-5848856 GCA_032359395.1 Enteromius anoplus | reverse complement strand
TATGTGTGTATAATTAAATGTATATAAAAACTGTACAAAATTTTATTTATATATATATATATATATATATATATATTAGTTAATATTATATAATTTTGTACAGTAATTTTGAAGTCAATATTAAATCCATATCGTCAGTGGTGATTGCCTTTCTAATCTTCTGTCCCCTTCTCTGTCCCACACTGAACGATTCGTTATATTGTGAGTGGTTCATCAATGTACATTAATTCAAAGGAAACTGTCTGTCTTTTATCAAAATGTAATGACTTGATCCTGCTCTAGTCCCATCTTAGTAAATTGTGATGAGCAAAGATTCGTAATGACAGTGCCATGCAGAACAGGTCATGGCCAGATTCATTAGCCATAACGACACGTTCCCTTGAGGAGGGGAAACAGTCAGTCAGTTCACTCACACACTTCACTCACATTTAAACAGCATTTAAACACTGCATCAGCGCTTGGCTGAACAGGAACAAACGGGTTTATAATAATAGATGACTTTATATAGAACAAATGAAAGGAATTGCATTTGGTTAAGAGCAGTTTCAAGCAGCATAAAACCAGTGTGTGCTGAGTTTAGAGTTTTGTTTTGATTCTTTCCATCGAGGTTGTTGAGTTTGGGTTAAATACTTGTGGGCATTTGGGCTGTTTTTAATAATTTTGATGTAGCTGCTCTGAGTCACAGCAGCATGCATTATAAAGGTTGCGTCTAAATTTTCAGACGAAGGTTTACGTAAGAATGGTGAGGTGAAACTAAAAACGAAAGACTAAAGGATTTCACTTCATGTTTTACCCATGTTCTGTCCATCTCTATTTGTCCTTAGGAGCCGGAACGCATCTGGCTCTCCTCGTCCACGCTCTGTGAAGAAAGTCCACTTTATTAAGAACATGAGGCAGTATGACACCAGGGGCAGCAGGTGTGTTTATTCATTTCTCCATGTGGGTGTGTGGGTTTTAGGGTTGTAAATACCAGTGATAACAGCCCTGTGTGTGTGTGTGTGTGTGTGTGTCTGTCTGTATTTTCTCATAGTCATGTTTTCCCCTCTCTTTGCTTTAAAACAAACAATCTGGCTCTCGTCATCATTCTCTTCTCAGTTTGGCAATGATCCGTTACAATTACTTTATGCAGTGCTCTTATGCATTATGATTAATGTGATAATATCAGATCTCTAACAGTTTATACACAACTAGTGAAGACACATTTCCTATTATCAGAGCTAATTTGTGAAAGGGGCCATATTTTTAAAATGTTACACTTCTTTTATTTTGTGCAGTAAACAAGTTTAATGTGCAATGAAAAGTAGAACAGCAAAAGTATATGCAATTATTCCAGTTTATATGAAGTTTGGGGTCATTAATGTTTTCAAAAACCAAAAAACAAATGTTACAAAATAATTATTTTTCAAATAAATGCTGTTCTTTTGAACTCTTTTGCTCATGAAGTAATCTTGTATCAAGAATGTTTCCACAAAATATTAAGTTTCCAATAGAAGAGAAATAAAATAAACAAATGTTTCTTAAGCAGCATATTAGCATGATTTCTGAAGGATCATATGATACTGAAAACTGGAGTAATGAGGCTGAAAATTCAGCTATGGCATCACATGAGTAAAATAGCCAGGTCCACATATGTTTGGACACAAGCACAATTTCTTAGAATAACATGGCTAAGATTACAGTTATAAAATGAATATGGGTTTAAAGTGCACACTCTGAGCTTTTTCGAGAAAAGTTTAAGGAATTACAGCACTTTATGTACCTTCCCACTTAGCCAGATTACAAAACTAGATTAGACTTTGAGCTTTTTAAGAGTATGATCATTTATAACACACAATGAACATATTTACAAAGGATTATATATAATACATAATGCATCGTTATAATGCATTAGAAATCTCATATCTTGCCATTTTACTAATGTTACTTTACTTAAAGCTGACAAATACCAGCTCGCATTAGCCACACAGGAAACACTCAAATAACCCTCAGCACCTAACCACTTACAAGATGTTGTAAGGTACTGTGCAGATCTTAATTCAACAATGTCAAGATATGATACAGTCCATTATAAATGAAGTAGATATGGTGTTCATTGTGTGCAATGAATAATCATGCTCTTAAAAGATATAATCACAAATACAGAAATTTTATAATGTATTACAATAGTTTTTATGATTATTCATGAGATGTTACAACACATTATAATTCATTATACAGCCATTATAATGTCTTAAGGATACCCTTATAATACAGGTTTCATAGAAAATTGTAATAATATTTCACAATATTAATGTAATGTCATTTTTATTTATTTATTTGCATAATTTTGCTCTGATCTTCGTTCATGCCTTACTGAAGAATGCCAACTACATTGAACCCCAAAATAGGACATGAACCCTTAAGTTACAAAACTCTCATTTCAGTTATCTGACTTTGCATAACTTTATAATTATATATAATAACAAGTTTTGGCATGGTTGCTTTCTTAAGGAAGTGGCTGTTCTCCGTGAGATCTGGCCTCGTTCCCTCTGAGGAACGTCAGCTATGTTTACTAAAATCCCATTATAAACTGCCCCAAATAGACAGCGGTCTGTATTTTCCACTTGTGTTCCCAGGCTTTGGGTTTTCACACACAAATACGCACGTACCGACTCGCATTCACAGGGTCACAGACAGGATTGGGGGCAAGCGAATAAAACCGATAAGATATTTTCCACAGATCCAGATAAGCCTGGTGTTCAGTGGCCTCATCTGTGGGATACTCAACATAAAAAAAGGAGAACATAATGTAGGCTAATAGTGTTCTCTATAGAAACAATGGAGCACTGTTGCATAATTCACCCTAATATCCAGTAAGACTGTAGGGTTCCATATAGTTTTATATAGCATTTTTCAATCAAACCTGTTTAAAATCGAATAAACAATCTAAAAATCACCTTGACATGGTAACCACTGATAAACCACTACTTTAATTTTTGTGAATGCTATTGAAAAGCTGAATCCTCCGTTGGGTAGTGGTTTTCTTAATGGAGACACTTCACTTTCTGAATGAAAAATGATGTTAAAATCTATTCATTCCAAAATTCATACCTGAAATGGAAATCCATGCCAGAAATCTGACTCATGCCCACTGTTTTCTGGAGAAATTTCTCCACTGTCATGTGACTTCTGGCGAAGAAGGAGGTTGCTGCGGCAGACCCTCAGTTTCAAGTTAACTGCCATTTTACCACACTTTGACATTTCTATGATAAAAAGGCTGTCGCATACCAATAGCTGACACATGCACCCCACTTCCTGTGTGTTTGTGTGAAGATGTGAGAGAGATTTGCACACTGGGGCTGATAGTGCAGGTGTTTTAGCTTTGTGTGTGCGTGTGTGTGTGTGTGGGTGTTGATGAGGCAGGAGTATATTTTAAAAGCTGCCTTGTTTGACCACACTGGTGTCACAGGTGTTGTGTTTTTTCTTGATCTGAATGTACTGAGAGATTGTGGTCATTTATGAGTGTGTTTGGAGAAAAAGTGTCTAATGTTAACTAGTTTGTGTTCACTGCAGGATTGTGCTTATCTGCGCCAAAAGGTCTTTGTGTGCCGCCTTCTCTGTGCTGCCTTATGGAGAGAGCTTCCACATCAGGTATGCATGAAACCAACATGAAAATCTGCTCATTTAAAGATTAATGACAGAACTTTCGTTCTTGTATGAACTAGCCCTTTTAGTTTTTCATTGAGTATATTTGTATACTTTTTAATAATATAAACAGTTATTCACCTAGAGGGGACTGGGTTCAAGTAATACTATACAAATCCGTAATCGATGGATCATTCAGGTTGGAGAAATCAGAAATAGAATTGAGATTTACATTCCTAGCTGTCATTTCGATGATTTTGACATGTTTTCCTAAATCTCAAATAGACAACTGCACAGAAGGAAATATGTTGAGCTGAATGTAAGGTCTGTTTGGGTCCTCTGCTCTCCTTGGGGGATTCATATCTAGGGTGAGATTCAGGGCGAATGGGACAGGAAGGAATTTTTCCCACATCCATGAAATGGGCCTGGCATGACACGGCCAAAAACATCCTCTCCTTTCCCACCCTCTTTCATTATGTTTTCATAACATGCTGAAATAAAGAATTGGACCATGGGAAGCCGCTTTTTTTTTTTTTTTAAGAGAAATTAAACAGCCGTATTATGCAAGCAGTCTAAGTCTGTAGATAAGGGATGCTAGAGGGAGTGAGTACTGTGTGTATATACAGTATATATATATATATATATGTGTGTTCAGTAAGTGCTTAAAGAGCAGCTCTGCAAACAACACACTCGGCTACTTCTGCAATGAAAAACAAAAGATTGGGACATCAAGTTGAATTTGAAGCTGTCTGTATTAGGTGAGTTAGGCTTGTGTGTGTTAATAATTGAGAGTTGAATTAGCTCTGTGTTTGAGCTTGTTTTCTGTCTGCTGCTCTTTCAACCAAGAAATATAAAATTTAATGAGCTAACATTATGTTACGGTGTGGGAAATATCGCAAGGCTCATCTCAAGGGTTTTTGCTTTTAAATCTTTTTGACTCTTCTAAGTTGTGATTTCCTGGTGTTTCAATTGAGGGACCGAAACCTATTTAAAATATCTCAAATTGTTTCCACAATTAACCAAAGCCTTATGGGTTTGGGACGACTTGAAGGTGAGTAAATGATGACAGAATTCAAATGTTTCATTGCGCTGTCCCTTTAAATGGTTAAAATATTAACCTCAAATCTCAGAGTATACTTCAAAAACAATTTCAGGTCAAAGGGGATCAGCTGACAAATAATTTTGGACATCCATGTTCTACATTTTTTTATTTGGTCAATAAAAACACGCGTCTGTCTTTGTGTCAGTGATCCTCGTCTGGATGCCCAGCGGCGGAGGCACTCATCGGGAGGAATATCCACCACCCTGGAGATGCTTCCTGGGCTGGAGGGTGTGGAGCTGGGCTTGTACGGCAGGGTAAGAGCGTGTCATTCTATCAGTGCACCTGTCAATCTGTCTGTCAGGGTATGTCACAGGGCATTGTGCTCAGCGTACCCCTGGACCTGGTCAGGAATGATAGCTTTATATCATTTGATGCACCCAGAAGGTTAAAGGGGCTGTCAGGTTGTCTCAGACTGACAGACGGCTTGTTATGATATTATTTGTTGTGCAGACGGTGTCGTACGCTCAGTTCCTGTACCCAACTAACGCTCTGGACCGCCACAGGCCTGCAGTGGATCTCGCTCTACCCGTGCCCAATTCCAGAAACAGCATCCCTTGCAGTTATCCTCCCTCTCGCCTTAACAGCACCGTCGGCCTGGACCTGGGTATGTCTCACACAAGCACCCATAAACTTGTGAGGACCTCCTATAGGCATATATTATCCTCAAATAAACGAAATATCTTAAAACTAACCCCAGACCTACTTTATACACACACACTTTCTTGGTCTTATTTGGTATTACTTGACCAATTTTGATATGTTTTTACTTTTTTAAGTAGTTTACGTTTTTTACGGCACATCTGTAACTCTTTTCTATGACCGATTCTTTTGCTTCTGACCTTTTTTGACTTTGTAAAGCTTTAAGTGTGTGTGTGTTGTAGCGCCTAAAAGCATTTTAGCACTAATTCTGGACTGTGGACACGCTGAAATTCTCTTTCATTCTTGTCATGCTGCAATTAAATCACACAAGCATGCAACACATACACTTAGAAACAAACACGCACTCATTCAAAAAGTGTGTAGTAGCTGATGGGAGCTTAATAAAGGTTTTAATGCTGCATTATTCACACAGTGGGTAGGGACATTTCAATCAACTTGGTAGACATGGTTGTTATTATCAGAGTATTTCAGGCACAGATGTGTGTGTGTGTCATAATTACTAATGCTGCTATTCCTGTATTCTAATACTTAGTGAGTGTGTGAGTCATCAACTCGGCTCTCTGTATTCTTGTACCTTATTTAGCAAAGCCTGCGTTACCAACACTTGTGTCTGCCAAGTGTGTCACTGATTGCATTTACTAAGTACTAATTGCCGTTTTTATTTGTATAAGTAAATACAAAAAAAGTAAGTAAATGTTCAGCCAAAAATAAACATTCTGTCATTTACTCACCATGACATGTAACAGACGTCTGATTTTAATATAAATAAGCCCAGTCAGTGCTTGAAGATGCTGTCACAATCTCAAAAACATTAAGTTGTGTTATCTATGGTTTGATTGGCTCATTTGACGGTCATGCTCTGTGTGTGTGTGTATGTGTTTTGTTCTTTTTTTAGGCCTTGAAGACATTGACTATGACCCTAATGTGCTCAACGACCCACGGTGGCCATGTGGAAAACACAAAAGAGTGCTCATCTTCGCCTCCTACATGGTTAGAGATATTATTATCGGTTATTTATCATAATAATCAATATATATATATATATATATATATATATGGCCTGACTTTTTGTGTTTTGGAATGTTTAATGCGGCCCAGTTAGGTCTGGTTTCTTGTGTATTTATCCATCAGACACATCTGTATGGATGAATGGCTATCTGTGTTATTAAACCTCTGGGTTGACCCAGGGTTGTCTGACTTACAGACAGTAGGGGTGCAACGGATCATAGATGACGCTGATCTATATAGATACATACATAGTTATGTAAAAAAATCCCATTTTGACAAGTATTTACAGTTGGTTATGTCCATGTCTTAAGTTAATGTATACAGCTGACAGGGAAAGAAACCGAATGTGTGTCAGTATCAGGTCCGAGCATTTAAGTTATAAAGAGACACCAGCCTGCAAATACATATATTAATCTCTATGACAGTTTTTTTCTCAATTGCTTTGGCTTAATTCTTAAATTTATTTGTATTTTATTTTTATTTATTTATTTATTTTTTCGAAACAATAAATTCAGATTTCTGAACTTAGCCTCTTGTTCACATCAGGTTGGAATTATTATTGATTTGAGCAAATTGCAAATGCTTTTGCACAATTAATTACATTTGTCTGCAGTTTGCACAACAACTAATTGCATATGGCTTATTGGTCAATTCTCACTTTAACTGTCAAACTCTTCACAACTTCTTTTTCATTGTGTAAGCCATCACATTCAAAAAGATCCATTCAATTATGAAAAATTGGTGTGCACGCATGTACATTCTATACAGTAAATATCTGACATTGGCAGTGTTTGTAATCTCTTTTAATAACATTTAGTCATATTTTTTTTGCTGATATGATCGGATCAGTGACTCAAAATCCGTAGTATGATCTGAACCGTGTGTTTTGTGATCCGTTGCACCGCTAACAGACACAGATCAACATAACGTACCAAGCTGACATGACCACTGGATAATACTGCTTATACACACATACACTGTAAAAAGATTTTAGAAATTCTCTGTTTTTACTGTCACTCTCTTTCTCTCTCTAATAGACAACAGTAATAGAGTACGTCAAACCGTCAGATCTGAAGAAGGACATGAATGAGACCTTCAAGGAAAAATTCCCCCACATCAAACTCACACTGAGCAAAATCAGAAGGTACTCAAACCTGTTTACTTCAGTACTTCAGTCAGTCATCACTCTCACGATTATAGATGCTGGAGTTTATTTCTTGACTGGGACAAAATATACAGGCCTCTCTCCACTGGCTTCCTGTGAAACAAAGAATTGATTTTAAGGTTTTACCTTATGTGTTTAAATCTCTACATGGACTTGCCCCTGATTATTAGGGGTGGCACGGTTCACGAAACCCACGGTTCGTTTCACGGTTTTAGGGTCACGGTTATATATATATATATATATATAGCTTAATTATCCACAATTTAGGATGCAGTATTAAAAAAGTTATATCATGACGTAATCATGCAGAAACTGAATTTGACTTGACTTAAAGCCCATTATTGGGAACATCTAGGTGAGATTTTGATACAGCAAGAGGAAAGACATGATGATTTCAACATGCTTTTCATTTATTTGGCAAAAAAAGGAGAACGTGTATAGCCATCTACATGAATATATGTGCCTTTTTAGCACACAAAGATTGCAATATTACAGAATATCTTGCATTTATCAAACTGCCAACTTCAGTCTCTCTTCAGTCAACTCTTACAAAATAGTATCTTCTCAGATAAAATGACATATTCGAAGTTATGCCATTAGCATAGTGGATGCGTGTTGCACAATACTTGAATACAGTCGCAGTTCTATCTATTGTTTTATTTCCGCTGTAATCAAAGGTAACATGAAATCCAAAATGTTCCCACACACCACCGGGCAGCTTTCCTTTCCTCTCCGTACAGTATTGTGACCTGCAGCACTCACTCTACACCGCAGACACCTCAATTCTTTCGCGCGAACGAAGCGTCAAGCGCGAGTCATTTACATGTTAAGTCAATACAAAGACGCGATTAGACATCCTGCGGCGCGATTCGCGCAATTCGCTTCTGGTGTGAATGCAGCAAAATGGAAACACACTAACGTCCCATACTATACGGGGCACGAGGCTACATTGCGCATGTCATGAACCGGGCGACGCATGCATGCACCGAACCGAGCAAGCGAATTGAATGGTTCGTTTTTTTTTTTCATGAACGGTGCCATCCCTACTAATTATATATATATATATCAGAACTTCTAAGTTCTCAGAGATCACTCAGATCTTGAGTCCAACTGTTAAATGTTCTAAAATCCAGATTGAAAACAAAAGGCCTTTTAGTTTATGCTCCAAAACACACTACCCTTAACTACAAGAGGTTCTCCTACACTAAGCCTTTTTAAAGTATCAATTAAAACGTACCTGTTTTCTCAAACTTATTCTTAATCTTGGTTATTTTACATAGCTTTTATGTTAGGTGTTGCAGTTTATTGATATAATAGGTTTAACCATCTGCTGTTTATTTTATTTTATAATTTTACTTCATTTGTGATGATTGGATTGAATAATCCCTGGTTAAGTTATTTATTTAGTTTTTTTTCTGTGTGTAAAATTTCTATTCCTTTTTTCTCTGTTTGTGAAGCGCCCTGGTCAACATTCTTGTTGTTTTAAAGTGCTAAATAAGTAAAATGTGACTTTGACTTTGATCTGTTTATATACACAGAAATATTCCTATGTTCATTAGAATATGGTATTATTTTTACGTATGCAGTTACCAGATCAAACCAATTTGTTTTACATTTTGCAGTTACATTTTAAAGGCATCGTTCACCCAAAAATGAAATATCTGTCATTAATTACTCACTCCTCATGTCATTCCAAACCTGGAAGATCTTCGTTCATCTTCAGAGCACAAATGAAGATATTTTGATGAAGTCCAAGACCTCTCTAACCCTCCACAGAGAGTAAGTGTACTACCACGTTCAGTTTAAAAAAGGCAGTAAGGACATCATTATAATCCATATGACATCAGCGGTTCAGCTGTAATTTTATGAAGCTACGAGAAAACTAAAATAATAATTTTATTCAGCGAGTTCCTAAGTTGTGTATATAAATGAAAGCCTTATGGGTTTAGAACGACATGAGGGTGAGTGATTAATGACAGAATTTTAGGGTGAACGGTCCCTTTAAAGTTGCGTTTGTGGATGAATATGTTCTTCTTTTGCCATTTTGTTCTCTTTAAGTCTACCAACATCTTTGTCATTCCCTCTCTTCATCAGTTTGAAGAGAGAAATCCGTTCAGTAGGAGAGGAGTCTTCCTTGCAGCCGGTCACCATAGCCATGGCATTTGTGTACTTTGAGAAGTTGGTCCTACAGGGGCGTCTCAACAAGCAGAACAGGAAGATGGTGGCGGCCGCATGTCTCCTACTCGCCGCCAAGATAAGCAGCGACCTGAAGAAACAAGACGTCAAGCAACTAATTGACGTGAGTGATTATAGTCATCAATGGCAGCCATCTATCTATCTAGATACTATCTATCTCTAACCTATATCTATCTGTTTTTTTTTTCTGCCCAAAGAAACTGGAGGAGAGGTTCCGGATTAGCCGCCGAGAGCTGATCGCGTTCGAGTTCACTATCTTGGTGGCTCTGGAAATGGCACTTTACCTACCGGAGAGTAAAGTCATGCCCCACTACCGCAGACTGGTTCAACAGACATGACGTGGGTGGAGAAGAGGGCTCTAGGCCGTGGTGAATATGCAGATGAGATGCGTGAAGCAGTGGAAAGCGTGGGACTCTGCATTTCCTCCAGTGCAGTTTGAGGTATCAGAGCGAATATACATCAACACGAAGCTCTGACGTTCCAAATGATGCTTTATATAGCAATCTGGCCAGCGGCTTTTCTTCTCATGACTGTCTGTTTTTGTGACCGCCATGGGAATGCTGCGGAGGAAAACAGCGCGGAGCTTCTTTGATTGAAAGTGGAAGGTTTTAACACTCAAACGACAAGGGAAGAGTTTAACTCCTGCTACTTCACTTGTGTACATGCATGTTTTTAACATTCCGTATCTATTTACCAAAAACAGCTTAGACTTCTCCTTTTGTATAGAACAGCCTACCATTCACTGTAACACTAAAGCACTTTAGAACGAACAAAAAAAAAAAGACTATAGATGTACACGTTATGCAATAATAATATAGTCATTCGCACAAATTTCATAATATATATGCACGCACTTTAGTAGCGTACTCAGTGTTATTGAGTGACCTGACTAAATCTACCTTAGTATTTACACTTGTTATGTTGATTATGGTTGAGAGGGCTTGATTTTACTGTGAAGAATGCTCTATATTAGAGCTGATTTCAAGAAAAGCACATTTTTGGTGCTGGTAAACTTGCTTACGTTTTTCTTTTTATTTTAAGTGAGCTATTCTTATAATGGTATTAATGCATGTTCACACTTCCATGCACAAGTTTTAGCTTTTTTGCTACTTTTATTCATCAAGGTTGCATTAAATTGGTTAAAAACGGCAAAAAATTATTGGTTAAGAGTGGTACAAGTATTAACACCTTCACTATTTCAAATAAATGCCACTCTTTTGAGCGTCTTCTTAGAATCCTGAATAAAATGCAACAGTTTTCCCACAAAAGTAATGATAATAATAATAATGTAACAGTGATGATAAAAAAAACTGTTTGTTGAGCAAACTGATTTCTGAAGAGTCATGTGACACCAAAAAAGGGAGTAACACAGAAACAAAAACAATATATTTAATCAATTACATGCAGCCTTGGTGAGCACATATGTTAATTTCACTGTTCATTTTTTAATTACCATAAATGTTTGTGTTTGTTTGTCTCAATATCTCAACTAGTAGCTTGATCAAGCGCTGTTTGTATGACGATTTATTTGAACGGTTTTCCCTTCTTCCAGCACCCACAATCTATGCAAAATATTAGATTCTCTTGTCCCATTTACTCACAAAAGATCCCATTTCTAACTCAATTAATCTATGTCTGCCTGATTTATGTTTCAGTGTAGACTCTCTCCGTTAGCGCTGTGTGAAAACATTGTGTTGTTTGTTAGTAGCCAGTTTGGGGATGGCTCCTTTGTCCTCTATAGACTGATGTATTTCACATCTTTCTATTCACTTACATGATTGCGATGGTAATGTCGTCAAGAAATGTCTGTCATATTTTTATGATAGTAATCCTGAAATAAGACATTGTATTCCAGTAATATACTGTGTTTAATCAGATGTTGTGCTATGAAAGCACTATTTATGCAATGAGTTTGCTAGAGCTGCCCTCTCATGGAAGCGATTTGCAATCACATATTAATAGGAACGCTGTTAGGAAGTGGATTTTGATGCAAAGGGTTAAAAAAGCAGCATTCGTGTTCTCAGGAGATATTTGTACAACACACATAAATTGGACATTTTTCCTGGCCCTTATTAGTTTTACGTTTGTACGTGCACTCATTTTTTGTCAGCAAGAGCCCTTGAACAAACTAAAACAGCAGGTATCATGGATGTAAAATCAGTTTTACACGCATTGAATTAAAGTGCCTAGGATTTTTTTTTTTTTTTTTTGGCAGTAAAGCAGTTGAATTTAGTTTGGTTTTTACTGTTTGTTTGTTTTTTGTAGCCTCCAGTATAGACATATAGACACCGGAATTACGCAATTGCTGTGTAAACGTATTTCCACCCCAGTATGCCGGTATGTTCTAACACCAGTAACCACGTAAACAACAAAGATGGCGCAAGCATCGAGCTAGAGTAGTTGTGAATGTGAATGTCATACACTCAAACACAACATCCCGACCACAACTGTTTTATTGCTTTATTAAAGTACATGTCCTCTATACTATCCATACATAACCCTAGCCCTAGGTCTAAGTGGACACACTAAATCTTTGTTAATATTGATATATGTGACCCTGGACCACAAAACCAGTCTTAAGTCGCTTTTTTGGGCCCAAAATCCTTAGGATAGTAAGAAAAGATCATGCTCCATGAAGATATTTAGTCAATTTCTTACTGTAAACATATTAATACTTAATTTTTTATTAGTAATATGCATTGACTAGACATTGATTGTGAGAACTTTAAAGGTGATTTTCTCAGCATTTAGATTTTTCTGTATCCTCAGATTCCAGATTTTCATATAGTTGTACCTCGGTCAAATATTGCCCTATCTATTCAAATCATACATCATCGGGAAGCTTATTTATTCAGATCATGTATAAATCTCAATTTTGGAAAATTAACACTTACGAC
Organism: Enteromius anoplus; assembly: GCA_032359395.1. Lineage (NCBI taxonomy): Eukaryota > Metazoa > Chordata > Actinopteri > Cypriniformes > Cyprinidae > Enteromius > Enteromius anoplus. The sequence continues at coordinate 5,836,204 of JAUMHG010000072.1, read as the reverse complement.
TGATTTTGTTGTCCAGGGTCACATATATTAATATTATTGTTGATATTAATAATATCACGTTAAGCGTTTTCTCCCCATAGAAGTCCATTATTAGACGCTACGTTACTTTAATAAGGACCAGGGGAAACCAAACTTCTGTCAAATTTTATTTATAGTAAAGACTTGCCACTTTCAAAAGAACAAGCTCTTATTCCGTGTATAAAGTGAATATCACGTTTAATCGTTCACCCCTAGAGAAGTCCATTATAAGGAAACACCTAAACATGGTCTAACATACCTTATTGCACGGCTCTCTGGAATGTTTGATTCTGATTGATCAGTTGAGACATTTGCAGGTACTACCTGTATTTTTTAAATCCCTCCGCGCCAACAAAGATAACCGTTTGGCGCCATCTTGTGACAAACACTGGACAACATAAGGTGCAATTCAATACTTGTAAATAACTAAAATGCATCCGTTATTATGTATTCATATGTAGATGTTATAATTTGTCTTACTAACAAGTTGTACTATATCGTTTCGCGGAAGGATGAAAATTTTAATTTAAAACAAATATGCCAATAAAATGTTTCGAATTCATATTTATGTCCAGTTTTTTTCCTTATCTGGCAAGTAGCCGTGTAATAATCGGAATAATGTACAGGCAGCCGGTAGTTATCGCGAAATAAGCCCCTTCAGCGTGATACAAGACCTGATCATACTGTCGGGGCTTATTTCTGCGAAAACTACCGGCTACCTGTACATTATTCCTTACTTAACAATGACCAGGGAAAACCAAACTTTTGTCAAATTTTATTTAAAAATAAAAACTCTTATTCAGCTTATAAAGTGAATATTATTATGTTTAGCTGTTCTTATAATGGACTTCTATGGGGGAGAAAACACTTAGCGTGATATTATTCACTTTATTTGTGGAATATGGACTCGTTCTTTTGACAATAGACATTATCACAAGGAAGGTTTTGACAGCAATTTGGTTTTCCCTCATCAGGTTTTAGGTGCGTAAGCCGCGTTAAGCATTTTAAAATGTCCCCATAACGTACAGTGTACTTTGAAAGTTATGGATAAACTCTTCGTGGAAACATTTATATCCTTTATCCAGTTTGTTCCACTTTGTTACGGTGTTTCCTCAACGACTCAAGTCGGCAAAGGTGAACTTTGGCAAACCCGTAAGGGAAGTTTTGCAGAATCTCTCCATTTTTAAATTATCGTTACCCGGCTTTTTGCTGTGTGTTTACATTACACAGGAAGTGTGCATACACTGCGATTGCGTACTTCCGGTTTCTGTGAGAAAGTTCTATTGCACTCCAAATAACCGTAATTAAATGCATTGACAGGGTGTTCTATCTTTTGGTTGGTTGGTTGTTGTTTATTTTTTATTTATTAGGATTATTTGAGCATTGTTTAGCCAAACCGTCATACTGAATATTTTTCTAATATGACGTTTCAGTTGTGTTTTCACCTACAGTTACAATGTGGTTTATTTCAAAGGTCAGAGCAAATTCTCAAGAGAATAGGAAGTGGATATCATCAAATAAAATTCCTCTGATCTCTTCCATGGAGTTGAGCTGTCCTTTCATGTATTCCCTTGCTACGCATTCTCTGTCTGTGTGTGTGTTTGTACCTGTTTTTGTTTGTTTTCAGGTGACATAATGATGTATGAAGACTTTTATTTGTGTGTTATAACTGTTGAATTATCTTGCACTTTTACAAATATATTTTCTAAAATCATTGAAAACTGAAAGTGATTTATTTCTGTTATTATTAGTTCTAAAGACATAAAAGAACTTTTTATCATCATTCATCTTTTACAAACCCAAAATATGATGGTTTAAAAAGAAACTTTTAGTTTACTGTCTGGATCTTTTGAGAGTTGACACTTCTGTTCTAATTCTAGAATGAACTGAATGAATCTGAAACGAGTTGTTTTGGAGTAATAGTGTACAGTGTTTTCTTTTATTAGTTGTTTGAGTCTAAATAAACATTCTAAAATTGCTTATGCAAAACAATAGGTGCTGAGATATTGAACCGTGACATCATTCCTGAAAAAAAAAATTCCCTGGATTTCCTTTTCTGTGGGATAGCCTTACCACAATGATTAATACAGATGAATACACAAAGAGGATCAGCTTTACTCCGGACACAGAGGGAATCCCTCATATTATGCGTCAAGCTTGATGAGTCTGATCAGACGAATAAAACCTATAACTATAATGTGACACTGGGGTCATTTAAATGAGCTACTTCAATTGCATTTTTTTATTATTTATCGTACCGAACAAAATAAAACTCGGTTTGGTTTATTTAAAGAAGTTTTATTCACTTCTATAAGAAGAATAAATAAGCAAAACAATAATAACATTGTCATTTTTTAGCTATGTATAACATGTATATTCAAGAAAACCCAATCGCTACAAAGATTGATTTGGCTTTTAAAAAACGTTCCACAAATTGTTCTTAAACTCATGCATTACATTAAACTCCCGAATTCTACAGCATTGCAGTTCAGAGAAGCTCATATTAATACCATTACCTAAATTTAGTTTTGTTTTTACATGTACAGCCTAATGAAATGATGACAGGTTTTACAGTTAATATGTAGAATTTGTGATTGTAAGTGCTTGGGCAGCTCTGCCTGAATAACATGTTGATGTTTTGCAAAATTGGCACTTCCTTGAAAGAACTTGGATCGCTGCACTTGTCACATGTGGCGTTAAAGACTGTCTGAAGCCTGTTCATATCTGTAGTTGTGCTGTTGGGGGGAAACAGGTTGTGAGTCTCAGTCTAAAACAGCACTTCAATCCTACTGGCAAATAACTAATGCTTTAAATAACTTTTTGTAGTCTTGTGTATTTTGGCGACTACAGAATTTAAAGAACAGAACCCACCCCCCTTAGTTACTGTTGCTACTCAGTGAAAAATGCATCGCTAAGAACACAGACAATGAACTATTACATCCAACAGCCTCTCATTTACTATTAATACGCAAAAGAAAAATATAAACTGTAGGAATAGCCTACTTACTTGCAACTCCAAGTAGGATTGGCTTTGTCTGAAATGTGGTTGTTCTTTCTGCAATCTGAAAAGTACATGTGTTTGCTTAATTGATTTGTGACGTTTTTCAAGCGTTTGGCACTACACGGTTGATTGCAGTCGGAGCAGGGCAGGCCGTGGTATCCGTAAACGGACAGGACAGCAGAAACCAAAACCTGTTTCAAAGAGTACAAGTTAGTGGAGCCTCACACACCACACTATATAACACTGTATCGCTGTGAAACTTACTAGATTAGATTTACTCACCAACAGAGCAGAGACGTTCATCCTTCACTCGTTCAGTGTCACAGCTTCTGTCCTGGAAGGTCAAATAGGAATATTGCTGTATTGTGCTTCAGACTGATATTTATACCTTGATCAGGATGCGCTAAGGATTTCACCGTAATTCCGCCAACCTCTTTCCTACATTCCAAATTTGCATGGCCTGTTCTGTTTTTTTCCGTATTGATACAGTGACCTCTGGATGTTCAGGAAGGAAGGGGCCGTTTTGGCACACAACCTTATTTAACAAGTGTGTCGTCAGTGCAGACAGATTAACCGTCATCTGAACAGAGTTATGTTATTCATGGTTTGTTTTGCTCATTTCTTGGCTCTTTTTTCAAGCCTTTCAGACCCTTTTTTTAATTCATACTACTATATTATATTAATTGTGGCATTAGGACAACTAAGCACCCAAATTCTCGTTGTAATGTGTAAAAGTCTCTTTTTCAACTCTGTCAAAATCTGTCTAATACAATAATTGAATGACAAAAAGTTCCGATGTATACGTTCATACTTTTTTAGTAATTAAACCCATTACTTATTTTGCATTTACATTTAGGCCCGGTTTCACAAACTGGGCTTAGCTTAAGCCAGGACTAGGCTTTAGTTAAATTAAGATATTTAAGCAACCTTTACAAAAATGCCTTATAAGAAAATATTACAGGTGTGCATCTTAACAGAACAATGAAACTGACATGATTTAAGATATGTTCATCTGAGACAGCTCAAACATGCAATTTAGTCTGGGACTAGATTAAGCCTTGTCTGTGAAACTGGGGGTTAAAGATTAAGTCTTAAATTAAGTATGCAAAATAAATAATGCTAATAAATTAAACTACTCATTTCTTTCGCATTGATTACACAACATGGATAATCATGATGTTCTTATATCTATATTAATGATGTTTTCCTATTGAAAGGAAATCACTGGTTGGATATAAAGAGAAGAAAAAACTATGACTCTAAAACAAGTTCTTTCAGAGTAATGTGGTACTATTTTTTTATGTAGTTTTACATTCTATCGATATGCTTTTGTCTACGGTCTAAGTAAACAACATTTTCAGTTTGCATATGCAAAACAATAGAAACTGTTTGTCTGAGATAATGATACCATGATTCCTGGAAACAATAGTTCCATAGTGAGGATTCCTTTTTGTGTGGGATATCCTAACTACAATGATTAATACAGTCAGAGGAATCCTTGATGCAGAGGAATCCCTCACATTATGACTCATGTTTCTCCTCGTGGGAAAGGAAATGTACATAATGGTATTGAATGTGCACTTGTAGCCTATTTATAAAATTGTAAAAGAATATAAAAATAAATAAGAGCGTACACTTTCATGTTTCTTAACACACTTAAATACACTTAAAGTTCAGTCTGTAATAATGTCAGATGAATACATTAAAAATCTTTGTTTTATTAATCTTCCTGTGCTCAGTAGTGTTAGGTGATATAAAGTAAAAAAAAAAAAAAAGTTAATTTACCTTAAATACTTATCAGTACTTTCAGACGCATTATACCATATTTTAAAAACATTACAAATAATTATGAAATTAAATATAAAAAATGGGACACTACAAATGGGTCAAAACACTCTCGACAAGTTCAGTTAAATGCATTTAACATTAATTAACAATATGTTTTCCTCTCCAAAACGGCTATATTTAAGTACATGAATTCTGTAATAAATACTCTTTTGTTAAAAAAAAAATATTATATGGCTTTAAAGAAGTCATATAACACCAATTTTCCACAAGCTAATATGATTCTTTAGGGTCTTAATGAAAAGTCTGTGATATCGTTTGATTTGAGAAAGGCGGAAACATTAAAGGAGATTACAAAAAAAAAAAACAGTGGGTGGATTTTTATCATTGTTGGGTGGTTGTGTACACAAACTGCCAACACACATCTGGCATTATATGACCCCTTTCATTTTTTTGACTGTCACTTTTATTACTCCATCAATGTGTCATATCGTATCATAGAGCACTGAAACAACTCAGTGCCTTTAACACATAACAGAAAGAACACAACCGTAAACACATTTGGAAAAGACAGGATTTTTTGTCAAATACCACAGCAATAAAGAGACAATAAGCAGTGTTTAATTAATTTGACTAAAAGATAAGCCCACGTTTTAACCTAAATGTTTTTTAAAAGCAACAAGCATATTACATGTTTCAGGTATAGGCTCTGTATTGTGCTTACTGTTTTGTTTATAATATGAAAAGGTGACATTTGAAAGGTCAAACGCAGAACGAAAGATCAAAAATGAAAACGTATGCAAATATACAGTCCTGGTCAGAATTATTGGCACCCTTGTAAAATATAAGCAAAAAAATAAAATAAAAGAAATCATATTGTATATATTGTTTGTTTGTCAGAAAGCTTATTTTATAGTCACATCTGACTACAGATCTCTGTGCTGTGTGGTGTTTGGCAGCTGAATTTGCTGTTTTATATTTTTTGAGGCTCAAATCATTTCAGCAGGTTTTCAACCGAGAGTCTTTGGCAGCTTAAACTTGAAGGATGATAACAACACATGTTATCTTCCAAGCAGATTCGTAACATCTTCAGTTAATTGAAACATGTTAGTAATTTCCCTGATGGTGCAAATGGGATTTTTCAATGCTTTAGTACTTTTCTTGCGGTCACTTTGTATTTTGTGAAGCTTAACAATCTTTTGCTGTACATCAGAACTATATGCTGTGGTTTTTTGATCGATGATTAAGGGAATTTGGCCTTTTTCTTTCCCCGTATCTGAAGCCATGGCTGAACAATTTCATCTTTTTAGTGAGCCTGCTGTTCTAAACAGGTAAATATGGACAGGAATATACTTTAGAAATATTTGATTCATAAGGATTTCTAAGCGTCCCCTTATAAACATTTATTTAATGTGAATTGGCCCGTTAACTTAAATGAAAGATTACAGGAAAGATTTAAAATTATAATAATTTTGACCTGGACTGTATTACCTAGTTACAAAATAAGAAACACATCTCTGTTTCCGTATAGAAAATGTACATTCACACAATGAGAGGAATTATCACTATGTATATGTGATATAGTGTGGCATTTAAATGAGCTCATGTCAAATTCATGTACCTTTTTGTATATCATACAAAGATGAAAGGATTATTTGAACAAGCTTTATTCACTTCTATAAGAAGAATAATTCAGCACATATAAATAATAAATAAAAATGTATATATAAAACGTGTGATATACAAACAACTGAATCGTGACATGGTATTCTTACAAACATGCATTGTAAAAACATTTCTGTCAAAAACACAAAGGATAATCCACAGCACTGACACTGATTATACATTTTCAGGCATAGTCAGTATACGGTATTTGGTTTTCACGAGTGAAACATTTAAGTATACGTGATATGAAAATATTGCAGTTCAGACATATTAATGAGGTCATCAAAAGTGCATGCATGTGAATAATTAGCCAAGTGTTCATTTTTTCTTTGCACACGTACATCCTAATGAAATTGTGATAGGTTTTACATATAATATAAGGTCATTGGTATCTATGCAAGGTTTTGTGAATAAAGTGTTGATCTTTTGCACAATCGGTACTGCCTTGAAACCATCTGAGCAATTTTCACATGTGGCGTTACGGATTGTTGTACGAATCCTGTCAAAATCCGTATCTGTTGGCCTGGGGAAAGAAAAACTGAGTTTCAGCCTCACAATCTGATTTGCACTCTCTTGATTGGCTAATAAGAATCAGCAGTTTAAAATATTAATTATATCAACATGAACCAGCTACTTCAGCAGCTATAATCAACTGCCTTATTAAATATGTTTTAATGACTAAATAATAAAGGAATGCTAACCTGCAACTCCAAGTAGGATTGGCTTTGCCAGAAATGTGGTTGTTCTCTCTGCAATCTGAAAAGTACATGTGTTTGCTTAATTGATTTGTGACGTTTTTCAAGCGTTTGGCACTACACGGTTGATTGCAGTCGGAGCAGGGCAGGCCGTGGTATCCGTAAACGGACAGGACAGCAGAAACCAAAACCTGTTTCAAAGAGTACAAGTTAGTGGAGCCTCACACACCACACTATATAACACTGTATCGCTGTGAAACTTACTAGATTAGATTTACTCACCAACAGAGCAGAGACGTTCATCCTTCACTCGTTCAGTGTCACAGCTTCTGTCCTGGAAGGTCAAGTAGGAATATTGCTGTATTGTGCTTCAGACTGATATTTATGCCTTGATCAGGGTTTGACCTGACGTAATCCACCAACCTCTTTCCTATGCGACAAATTTGCATGAGACAAACAGCAGCGGCGTAGTGTGTGTTGTTTTTCCGTAATGATACAGTGACCTGTAGCCATTCAGGTGAGGGAATGGGGCTTTTTTTCCTTTATTTGTGAGTGGGATACAATCGCACACAAAGAACAAAGCTACTACAATGCTGTGCTGACAGTCATGATGCTTCAGGGCAAATGTGCTCAAGTGTGCTTACAAACGCATTACTGAGTATTATTTCTCCAATTCTGTGCCTTAAATGTAAAATGTAAAAATACTTTTTTTTTTTTTGCATTGCATTTTACTTTATGCAAAGAAAATTGAACAGGAAAGTAATATTTTACATGTGTCTGAAACCTTTTAGAAAACCTTTACACATCAAATATAACAAAAATAAACATTTTTGATGATACAAATTGAAGAGGACTAAATTCTGTTATATGTATTTTGGTAATATGACCTGTGCTCATGAAATATGAAATAAATAAATGAAGTCGAGGGTTTAGAACCAAAATGGTGTAAGTGGCATTTCACCAATTTTACAGGAGTGCCAAAACAAAAAATTAACATATTTTGATATGACTTTGTAGACTGATTTTTTATTACACTCATGGCTAACAGTAGAAAGAGCTCACCAACACATCTATTATTGATTAGCATTTTCTAATATAAACATAATAACAATACCTTTGGTAATATTAAATGCCAATATAAATACTTGCATATTTATCTATTAAATGTATTAGATTTCAGTGAAAGAAAAGAACCACATAACTACTAACACTGCTTAAGGTATTCATTTTTTGCTTTGTTGTTTTTTTTTTTTTTTTACACGACACATGCAAAACAATACATGTGCCTCCAAGGTATCCGCTGAAACCATGACGGGCAATATTATTTGCACGAAAGCAATCATTTCACATGGAGAACACAAAGAGAACACCCAGACAGAAATTCCTCACGTCATTTTTAATACGCTTTTCCATTTTACACTTTTATTTTCATTTCACAACAATGTGACGCATTTATTCCAACTTATTCAAACCAAGTTTTAAATCAAGACAATTCATTAGCACAAATCAATACTTGAAAAGTTAGGCTACATTTCATATTTCTGTCTTTTCAGGCCCTCTTTACAAAATCCAGTTTGTTTTTAAATGCTAGACTCGTTTTAATAGGACAGAAAAAATGCATGAACAATGCAGGTCAAAATTATAGAACAACCTATAATTTCCTAAATTTGAAGGTCACTGCTTTGAGGTCATGAGGGGTTGAATTCGCCCACGGCACACCACCAGGAACCTGAGAACTGTAAAGCTCTCTAAATCTGATAAAACTAAAAGTAAACTAAGAGAGTAAAGGTAACCAGGGTAAGATTTGAGAAACTCTGGTTTACAGGAACGCATGCACTTTCATGCGCATCGGACTGACAGAACCGCACATATATTTTTTAGCATTTCTGATGAGGTTAGGTAATTTCAGCAAATAGTTTGCTATGTAAATTCTGTAAATTCTGTCCAATAGCATTCATTTGAAGAGGGTAGCCTAAACTTTATCACTCGACTGAATCCACACATGCATTTTAGTTATTCATGCACTGTCCACGTCTTTGAAGGAGCGCTGTGTAGTGTGTTCTTCTAGGTTTGTCTATGACCCTGTTCAGGGTCAGCTACATGCATAAATTGCATTACATTTGTAATGCGTTACTCCCTGGTCTTATACTGTAGATGGTAGTTTACATAGACCTAATACTTTCTTCTCCATTATAAACTCTGCACTTAACCCTATAAGACCATCATTCTGTTGGTTAGATACTTTCCCACCTACATTTTTAAAACAACTCTTTGATGTGGTTGGGAAGGGGATTTCTTAAGGACAGGAACATTTCCCGATTGTTTAGCTGCCTTGACTCCTCTTTTAAAGAAGCCCTCTCTTGCTTCCACCTAGTTTTAGGCCAATATCGAATTATCCTTTTTTGAAAAAAAAACGTTTTGAGAAAGTTGTCTTAGTCCAACTCACGGCACAGAAAATTTGATTTTACTAGAAACTGACAAAAGTAATGTTCTGGCCTTGATACTTTTAAATTCAGGTTCTGCTTCTGACGTGATTGATCTTGCGGTTTTGCTTTCTAGGTTGGAGAATCATGTGGGTCTACATGGCACAATTTTAAAAATGGTTTCGTTCTTTCTTATCAAATAGAATCTCACCGATTTTATTTGCATTATATATACATGTATGCAAAGGCATGGAAAGCATGGAGTGTCGTTCCACCTCTATGATCTTCAAGCATGGTTCAATCAAAATATCTTGATGTTAAATGATAATTAGGTTTAAAACCTCACCACGATCATGTATTTGACCTTGGCCCTTGTTCCAAAGACATTACTTCATTTGCAAAGAACCTTGGTGTTGTATTTTATTCAGGTCTGGCATTCGAGAAGCATGTTTAAATCAAACTTTTTTCATTTACGATGTGTTGCAAAATTGAAGCCCCCTTTTTCGTCAAAACACTCTATTCATTCTATCTTGTCTCGATTACTGTAATTCTTTATATTATGCAATTAGCCAGTCCTGTCTGAAGTATTTACAGATGGTTCAAAATGCTGCCGCTAACAGACGGAGGTTTGATCACATCACACCCATTTAAATCTCTTTTGACTGGCTACCATTCAAGTCCACCAGGAAATTGAGCTAATTTTTTGTGGTTTTCATCATTTGGATTTCAGAGACCATAGCTGCATTTGATAAATAAATAGTCTAATCTCGTCATTATACATTACCATCACTCTATCCTCCTAATGTTCAGTGCTTTGCTACAATCTGTATTGTTAAAACCACTATATAAATAAAAGTGATTGATTGATAGACAGAGGACAACATCAAAATGTAGATGCTTTCTTTGCAGCCCACACTTCAACCTACTCATCTACTGTACTCCTGAATATATTAAAAATGTTGTTTCGGTGTAAATGTCACCGTGCTAGGACTGCACTGTTAATCATTTTATTAATGATTTGTTTGTACTATGGAAAGGTCACTTTCAGCATGCAAGTGTTCTTCTCATAAGTAACACCCTCTTTTTCTTTGACCCATGGACAAAAAGGCACGTGCATTTCTGTAGCAGTCTAACAATCTAGATTAATTTTTATATATATAATTTTCATGACTCATGCGTGCATTTGATGCCCCAGTACAGCAGGCAAGCTTGGAATATGGAAACGCTTCAGCAGCACTAGCCTAACACCGTCCATGATATAAATCAATTTGTTTCTCTTTAGAAGTGATTTGGAGAAGCTTAGGTTCACTTACTCACCAATGGACCCTCTAAAGTGAAAAATAATCCACACGTGTAAGGTGAATGAACAGTGGTTGATTTGTGCATGTTACTCTACTGGTAAGATGACTTTTTCACTGTACAAAACAACATTATTGAAAGAGAAAGTAAGCTGTTTTGGCATGATGAATTTAAATAATATTATAAATAAAAATAATGCTGGGTGTTCAGGGTGTAGAGAAATAGAAAGAAAGGAAAGGAAGAAAACAGAATTATAAATATACATATAGTGACATAATGATCAACTAAACCAAGTTGTGCTGTACTGTACCTTCTCAGTCAACAAGCTGTTTGTTTTCAGTATATGCAAAACATTAGATTCTGTAGATTTCTCATGACAAACAGTATTCCCATCATGGAGAGAATTGATTCATTGTTAGGATTCCCTGGTGTGGGAGATCTCTTCCCACCAAAATCACAAAGGAATCACCTTCTATGGCTTACAGTACTTTAAAAAAGTCTTTGATTTCCAATCGTGATTAGAATCACGATAAAGTAAGTTTAAAAACTTAGTAAGTTATGCAAAAAACTATGTTTATAATGAAATGATCCCTATGTTTGTTTTATTTAACTTGGAAGGTGATGGCATTTTATTGATTTACACTGTAAAAAATGATTGCGCCTATTAGTTATCACAACTTAACCTTTTGAGTCAAGTTAACTTATCTGGGTTGAACTTGTTGAGATAACTTAAATATTTA
>JAUMHG010000072.1:5751989-5762317 GCA_032359395.1 Enteromius anoplus | reverse complement strand
TTTGCTTTTCTTACACAAATGTTGGAATTAAATTGTTAAAATGTACAAAACAGTCATGTCATGTTTTTTGACAAGGAACCAGGCACAGAGAAACTCTTGTTGTCAAATGATTCAATAAATTAAAAATAATTTATTTAAAATTCAAAGAAAAAGAAGTCAGAGAAAATAAAGAAAAATATGTAGTGTTTATATAATAAATCAATTTATATCTTATTATAATTATAAATTATGTGAACATAAAAATATACATGTAAATACATGCATGCATGTGTGTGTGTGTGTTATTTAGTTAAAGTGGTCGAGATAAGACATTTTAAGGTATTTTTCAATTGTAAATTATTATTATTATTATTATTATTATCCCCAAATATTTCCCAGTTACAAGATTAGGCTTTTCTCACAAGACTTCCTGTTTTTGTATTCATTCAGAATGTGAGAAAGGACATGGTCTCTTTGCTCTAAAATTAGTTTCTTATAGGCACATTTCCACGAGGAATTTTTTCTTCACATACTAATTAACACCGTGTAAATGAATCCGCTGCAGATGAAAGCGCCTCCCGCTCGGTTTCCACACAACACGCACACACACAAACTAGATTCCTGCTGTAAGTGAGAATCTTGTGATTCAGAAGTGTTGACACTGTAAATTCTGCTTTAGCACGGACAGCTGAAACATCTGCTGACTCCCTCTCCTTAACCTGTTCTCATGTGTGCAAACATAAACAGTAAGCTTAAAGGGCATTAAAAATTTATTAATGTAGAATCAAAGTAAATTATCATTGCAGTATGTGTAAAGTGAAATGAAGTTAATACGGTTAATGACATTTTTAAATTTGAATAAAATGAAAACTGAAAGACTTCCAAATCACATGAGCCAATATTTTATACACAATAGAACATAGAGAGCATAACAAATCCATAAAATGAACTCATTTCAAATTTGATGACTGCTGCAGCTTCAAAAAATCTGGCATGGGGGTAACAATGAGCTGAAGATATTTTGAAAAGATTCAGCTGGGAGAACATCTAGCAACTAATTAAGTTAATTGATATCAGGTCTGCAACGTGATCAGCTATAAAAGGGATAAACACAATCCGCCATACCATCTGCAGAAGCAAACTTAAGCTCTGTCATGCAAAAAGTATGGAATCATATGTAATCATAGTTCAGGAGTGCCATCATGTCCTGTGGTCCAAGGCTCATTTTAAATAAAGTTTTTAGAGTAACATATGCTCCCCTCCAGATGACTTCTATTTCAGGGAAGGCCTTGTGTATTTCAGCAGGACAATGCAACACCACTGCGGCAATTACAACAGCATGGCTTTGTAGTATAAGAGTTTGGGTGCTGAATCTTTCACCTATAGAGAATATTTGGTGCATTATTAAATATGTTAAAGATCACCACAAACACTTCAGCAGCCGGAAACTCATATAATTCAAGAATTGAACCAAATTTCAGTACCAAAACTCTAGAGAGTCAGCTGATCACTGACAAGCTACGCAAAATCGGGTTTACTATCGCAAATTAATCTTCTGGCAAACTGAACACAATATTGCGTAGTTTATCCGTGATCTACAACTCTGTATATTAACTGCCTCTCCATTTAAAAAGAGGTGATGGAAATTTACCGCTAATCAAAGAATCGGCTTTACTGATGAGATACGTATGAATATATTTGTGCGATATATTGTCCAGCAGTATGTTCAGTACTGTAAAACCTCAATTGTTGCTAAACCTAAAGTTCTGATACCACAAGTGCTGTTTATTTACCATAAATTTCACTGATTATTTTTTTTCAGTGCACCCTGGCATTGCAATGTGGTTGAAAAATGTAAAAACAATTCCTTTCCTTTTGAAGTGTTGGTGCTCTCTAAGGAATCTTTCTGTCTATGACCCTGAAGGTGCAAGACGATGAAGAGTGAAAAAGAAACCGTGAAATGATTGCAATTACAGTATGTGAGAAGACTGAAATGACAAGTGTTTCTGTTTTCTCCTTGAATTCAATTCTAATGTAATACAGTAAAACCTGCAGTACATTAATGCAGTGATGAACATTTGCATTATTGAAAAACACCTGGTGCTACAGGAAGCACACACTGGGCGTATACGAAAGCTTTATTCAGTGGGTATTTCCCAGTAATGAGCTTTGAAGAGTGTGTGTGATGTATGAGAGAGTCTCCTGTCTTTTCTGCAGAGGTTGAGATTATCCTACTGTTGGTGTAACCGTTGCTCCTACTATCTCTCGTTGTTTCTCTGTTATCAGCTCCAGGCTTTAGCATTGCTCGAGGTCAGGTCAGAGTTTTGCATATTGTCCTGTTCAGAGACAAAGACTGTATTGATGTGACATTGACAAATGAGATTTCTCTAATGAAGAGGGGTGATTAATCATAGTCGATGGGTGCAGGCCTGGTAAATGTTGATATCAGGTTTTCATTTGTTTGATTTGTCAAATGTTGGCATGTGTTGGAAAATGTCTTTTTTTTGTAGTTTAAGTCCTTTAAAAATTGCTTTGAGTTTAAAAGATCTACTTTGCTGTAAAAATAAAGACTTTATATTTATAAATATTTTTTTCAAAGTGCATATCCTGGACAATCTATATGATGTTTTAAAGAGAAAAGATATAATTGAAAGTCCTCTGGTCTCACCCTAAATATTGTGATTGGAAATTGATTAAAGGTTTTGATGGCAAGGTTATGTTGTTGTTGTTGTTTTACTTATGTCATTAGTACTGCTACTAAAAAATGACTTTGTTGACCTACAAACATCTTGCATGTTCATAGTATTTATGGCAACCTTTATAGACTCAGCAAGCCTCAATGATTTATATAAAAAACGCATAGGCTACGAACGTAACCCACGTTTCCTGGGAACGGAGACGTTACATATGGGAACTCGCCACAGAGACCAATTGCCTTTGAGCTTTATGCAAAAGGCCAATGAATATTGGCATGCACGTGATTGCACTCAGGCGCACCTCATCACTGTGTGAGTATAAGAGGGCATGAGCGGAGTGCACATGCAGGTTTTCGCTGAAGAGCCGAGTCGGCGTCAGCGCGACCTCAGAGTCGTGGCAAGTGAAAGTGTAACGACTCCATTACATCCTTCAAGGAACGTGGGTTATGGCAAGGGTAACCTAGACGTTACCCTTTCAATCGAATCACTTCGACGTTACATATGGGAACCCCCATTGAACAGGCCACGACTCTAAGGCCGCGTTGAAGCAGGCGGTTGAGGGTGGAGCACATGACTTTAACACACAGTTCTCGCATGTGGAATAAGAAAATGCAATATATCGATAAGATTATGGATATAATTGAAGGGAAACGCAGCCTTCTGGCTGACTGTGGAATAATTGAGATTTGTTGCCACACCTACTGGGCGAAGGAGACCCAGAGGAAGCACAGCTGGAGCTGCTCTAGTCCGACTGCGGGGCAGGGAGGACTCAGGTTACGCACAGTTAAGGGAACACTGAGATGTTTTAAGCGCACAGATCCCGTAGGAGTGGCGCAGCAGGCCGGCATCCGCCGGTCCCCTAGCTCACCTGCTGTCCTGATCAAGGACACGAGAAAACACGGCCTCTATACGGAGGTCGTAAAACCTGGCGAAGGTGTTGGGTGTCGCCCAGCCTGCAGCCCTACAGATATCTGCTATAGAGGCGCCATGAGCCAACGCATAGGATGAGGCAACACTCCTTGTTGAGTGAGCTCTCAGTCCTAACGGGCAAGGCTCTCCCTGGTACAAATAAGCCAGGGAGATGGCTTCAACCACCCAATGAGCCAACCTCTGTTTAGAGACAGCATTCCCTTTCTGCTGTCCACCATATCAAATAAAGAGCTGCTGGGAGTGTCTGATGCTCCTTGTGCCTGAACGTATCTAGGCAGTTCAGCATGGCCTGCGCGCGCTCGCTGGTGAGGAGGGCAGTCATTTCGATAGAGTCCAGCTCCATGCCGAGAAAAGAGATCCTCTGCACCGAGAAGAGTTTGCTCTTCTCTCGGTTGACCTGAAGACCCAGACGGCTGAGATGCTGTAGCACAATGTCCCTGTGCATGCACAACAAATCCCGCGAGGGAGCTATTATCAGCCAGTCATCGAGATAGTTGAGGATGCGGATTCCCATCTTCCATAGAGGGGAGAGGGCACCCGCCGCGACCTTCGTAAAGACGCGGGGAGAGAGGGACAGGCCAAAGGGTAAGACTCTGTACTGATATGCTCGAACGCAAACCGCAGAAGGGGTCTGTGTCAAGGCAGAATCGAGACAAGAAAGTACGCATCATTCAGGTGGATGGCTGCAAACCAATCCTGGCTCCGAATGCATAGTATGCGCTTCAAAGTGAGCATTTTGAAAGGCATCTTGAGAAGAGACCGATTGAAAACTCTCAGATGTTGACCAATATGGCATCGTACAAAGTCTAATGTGAAACATGGCGATGGACGATGTCATCGTCTCCGCTGACGGCGGCGTGCGAGGGTTTGAGATGAGCTTGCGACCCCGTTTCTTTGCATGTTTTCCTCTCGTGGAAATGATTTACCACACTCGCCAGCATCAGTAGTGCGCTTGCTTATTGATGACAGGTTTGCCGTCATAGATTAAGTATGTTTTTTGCAAGCTGGTTGCTGCTGCTCCGGCGGGGCGGAGCATCGTGATGTCTATTGGCCTTCGGCGATGGATGATGGCATCGTCAGCATCGCTCTCTGAGTGGACCGAGGTGTAGCGGATGCCGCGATACCGGGGCGGGCTCCTGGCGAATTGAATCGCATTGCCGAGGCGCACCGTCCATATCAACCACCGCGAGGGGCTGGGGAGCGCTATCCAGGCTCCCAGCCGCTTCGCTAGGGGAATCAAGGGAACGTTGACCACCGTGCCAGCAGTGGGGCAGCCTGTAGGGGGACAGGGGCAGGGACTGTGAGCTTACCTGCCTCCCTGGATCCCGTGCTGGCGACACAGTGCCCTGGGTCAGCATCTGGGGAGACAAAAAGGTTTGTGTTAGATGGGGACCTTCTGTGAAAATTTGGGTACCGTTGAGCCGATGGCAGTTGAGTTAACAGAAGCTCCCGGCCCTCCTCCGGGAGTGGGGACGGAGATGTTGTCGTCGCCACCCAAAAAGCAGATCTCATCACCTCCGGGCAGCCTGTCTCAGGAGCGCTTCCTGCCCCTCCAGGTGTTCTTGGCTGGCCCCTGAGCAGGCGGCGCCCCTCGCCCACGGCCAAGCTCTACGTCGTGCAGCCAGCCTAGCATTGTGTGCTTCGGCCGGGGATGGAGCAGATGTTTCTCTGGATGCCGCAGGGGGACGCCCTCGGCGACGAACAGGTGGAGGAGCACTTGAGGAACGGCTGGGCACCTGCCGAGGCAGGATGTGTGACATTGCCTCCGTCTGCTTCTGAACTGCCGCAAACTCCTGGGCCAAGTCCCAGACAGTGTCGCCGACCACAGGACTACGCGGTGCCGCAGAAGTCCGCACGGCTCGTGACCGTCCTCAGAGGTGAGGAAACCATACCCAGAAGTGCACTGCCGGATCGACATCCCGTTACAGAATGCTTCACCAACCGTAGAAAAATTGCTCTTTCCTCCTGGTTGCCCAGTGAAGACCTGACGCGGCAACTCCGTGCACTCAGAGGTCTATGCTCACTGGAAATGTAGATGACTGGCACAGCCGGCCTTGAAAAAGGCCATCAGCCCCAGGATCCGCTGACAGCCGCCCAGAAACGCTGTCAGACGAGAGAGCAGGAATCGCGGGAACTCCTCCAAAAGAACGCACCGTCAATTTCAAACCAAAAGCCCAGGAGATCTCCAATTGCAAAATGGCAAGGCTCTGAAGCGAAAAGCGGCATGTGCACTCAACTCGTGCCCTCTTATACTCACACAGTGATGAGGTGCACCTCAGCGCAATCAAGTTCACGACAATATTCATTGGCCTTTTGTATAAAGCTGAAAGGCAATTGGTCTCTCTGGCGAGTTCCCATCTGTAACGTTGAAGTGATTCGACTGAAACGGTAACAAGCAGATTCAGATAAATAAAGAATTAATGTAGTTAAATTAATTAAATTAAATTGATGTATTCTGCTTTTAAAGTAAATGTTTAAAAGCGAAATGTCAATGAAAACATTTACCTTTTTTTAATTAGCAATGCTAACAAAAAACTAAAACCATGTACAATAAAAAACGCCAAAGCCTAAAGAATATGTTTTTTTTTATTTATGTCATTACAAATGTAATGCTCAGCAAGGAGAGACTGTGTTTGTGACCTGTTCTAAATGACACTGTTTGCAGGATTACTGTGCTTATAGGGTGTCCCCCAGGGTTCAATTCTCGGCCCCCTCCATTTTTAATTTACAAGCTTCTTTTTTGGACGAATATCGCAGCATAGTTTCAATTGGTTTGTGTTTATGAATGCAAATTTACTGTATTAATTATAGAAGAGAAGATTATATTATTATTACTAATTTAACAGAAATCTAGGTGATGTGCCTAGTTTTTGCAAAGCTGATTAAGGTTATGGTTTATGTAGGTGTAGAAGAATGACTTGTCAAACTGACATGGTTCAGCAGACCACAACATACTGTAGATGGATTTATAACACAAGCAGCTTCATGCCAGGTGCTTTCATGGCATTCACAGAAGATTAAGGGAGATTAAACATTTCCTTTATCTTTTCAGCGAGACGTAACCCCAAACCATCACCTTCACCTCCCCCTCCTCTTTATCTCATCTTGTAAGACAGGGATATTCAACATCTCAATCCAAACCTCAAGGCCAGAACTGCTATTTAGATGTTCAAAAGCAGGATTGTAATGTGAGTTTAGCTTCATTTCAGATCTTTCAAAGATCAGTTACAGTTAGATCAGTTAAATTCTATACATATATACTTGAACCTTTTCAGTCAGGTTTTACTCTACCACAGTACTGAAACAGCTTTGTTAAAAGTGTTGAATGCTTTGTTAGTTTCAGTTGATTCTGGTGATAATGCAGTGTTTATTTTATTGGATTTGAGCGCTGCTTTTGATACAGTAGCTCATAATATCCTTCTTTCCCGCCTTGAACATTGGTTGGGCATACAAGGTACAGGTACAGCACTTTGTTGGTTTGAGTCATATCTAAAATCCAGGGGCCTCGTGTATCAATGCTGCGTACGCACAAAAACTGTGCGTACGCCAGATTTCATGCTCACGTTGGGATTTACTAACAATGAAATGAAGGTGAGAATGTGCGTTGGTTCACATCAACTCCATGTCTGGCATACGTCTATTTCTTGTGCGTATTTATACCAACACTTAAGAACATTGCCATTCATTTAGAATTGATCAAATGGGTTAATTGACACAAAATTGTTATACCAATTATGTGACTTAGAACATATAAAAGCATTTGCAAATGTATACGCGTTTACATAGACCCTCTTAATGCGATTATTATGAGATTTTGGCAGTATTGCGATTAAACTTTACCTAATGTAAACGCAATACTTCGATTATAATACTGCATTTATGCTCATAATCGCAGCAAGCATAACTGTATTAACATAGGTGTCAGTGTCTGTTGGCCAGTTTGTCTCAGCATCAGCCTCTCTTCTCTATGGAGTCCCTCAAGGGTACATTTTGGGGCCATTGCTCTTTAATTTGCAACCCTGGCTTCTCTGAAAGACAGAGAGTGTGTGTGTGTTTATTGCACTGCAATTCAAAGCAATTAAACAATCCCAAAAAATATAGCACTACCTTTCTAAATATGTCCACAGCAAACATGTAATGAATTAATTATAAGGAACACCTGGCAGCTCTCTCTACAGACTGTAGTCTGAGTCAGAGGAACCCACCCTGTCACGTATAGAAGCTGCTGTATATATTAATAACATGATAAAGTCATGAAAGCAGTATAGCATACTACTGTTTACAACGTGATACAATGATAACAGACTAGAATTCCTATTGTTTATGTAGTGTTTACTGGAAAGTATTTGA
This sequence comes from Enteromius anoplus, assembly GCA_032359395.1. Taxonomy (NCBI): domain Eukaryota; kingdom Metazoa; phylum Chordata; class Actinopteri; order Cypriniformes; family Cyprinidae; genus Enteromius; species Enteromius anoplus. Next base: position 5,754,362 of record JAUMHG010000072.1, on the reverse strand, counting down.
AAACACTATATTTATCATTTTGAATTCTTGATGAATAATCAATATCTAATCTTATTTTGTCATAAAACTGTATTCTTTATTAAAGGGTTAGTTCACCCAAAAATGAAAATTTTGTTTTTGATTACTCACCCTTTTGTTGCTGTCTAATGAAAGGTTGGATGGGTCTCTGATATCACCCAGAATATCTTAATTTGATGAACAAAGGTCTTTGGAATGACATGAGGGTGAGTAATTAATGGCAAAATTTTACATTTTAATGAAAAAGTAAATTTTTTTGTATTACAAGGTTACTTTGACTGTGTCGAGTCCTTAAAGTATTACACAAAACAAATGAAATCAAATGCCATTTCTCGCAATCAGTGTGAGAGTGGGAGACACATAACGATTGTTGCTTGAAATTGCATGAAAAACATGTAGATTTCCTTGAAGAGAATCAAAGTCCCCTAGAGAGAGACAAGGATCTATCTTTCTCTGGTTCTTGTTTTTTCCTTCTGCCACTTTTGCCATTGACCCAGATTTCCTGGCAAAGCATGATGGCATTTTGGCATGAAACAGAGAGAGAGAATGAGGGAGAGACAGACACTCGAACACACAGCAGAGGTTGAGTGGAGTTCAAACTAGTTTAATCCCTAAAAGTTATGTTGTTTAACATATGGTTTATGGTTATACCCAAACCTCTGGAGCTCACTTGTGTAGTCTGAGCAGGGCTTGGTCATGTAGCTGCTAAACTGTAATTATGTGATGAAGTTAATTACCATCATTCCGGTCTACTGGTGGAGAAAGAGTTGTTTTCCTGTCTGGGACTCTCCGGATTTCATAAACTCTTCATATGCGGTTGTGCTCTTTTGTCAGCCCTCTGCGGAGAAAAACTGTGTTATTTGCAAGTTTGTCCTCCGGAATTAATAACAATCAAACAAACAAAAAACATTCACACAAACGTGCCCTTGCTCGTGATATACAATCACTTAAATAAACATCGCTTTGTTTTTAATTAGAAAAAAGACCTCTACGAGGGTGGATTAGAACCCGCGGCCTCAAAAAACTAACTAATTATTCTACCGCTAGAGCACATGATTAGTACTTAGATATGTGAATATTATTGGTAATATTTTTATATGCGCACTTTTATTATAATGAGGTTTAATGTTAAAGCATTTTTATATTCATGAATTAAATTAGTATGTAGGCAACATTGATTTTATTTTAGGCTAGTCATGATGATTTGAAAAAGCATCAGCTTTTCTGCCGCTGTTCATTGCTTTTAAAAAACGTAACGTATAGGTTATTTAACAAACCAAAATGTTCCAAACGTTTTTCTAAATTGATTTAAAAGAAAAACGAAACGAAAAATAATCATTTTGCCATTACACACAAAACTAAACTATTTTAATAGCCGAATCAGTAGTTAGACTGGTCAGAGCAGCAATATTTCCATTAATGTGTTTACAATATTTTGATTAAAACCGGCCTCCTCTGTTAATACAGTTATGCTTGCTGCGATTATGATTAATATAAACGCATTATAATAATCGAAGTATTGCGTTTACATGAGGTAAAGTTTAATCGCAATACTGCCAAGATCTCAAGATCTAATACTCGCATTAAGAGGGTCTATGTAAACGCACTCACTGCCATAGACTAAGAGGTGTATACATTTGCAAATGCTTTTATATGTTTTAAGTCACATAATTGGTATAACATTATTGTGTCAATTAACCCATTTGATCAATTCTAAATTAATGGCAATGTTCTAAAGTGTTGGTGCGATACTTTGTAGAGTGCAATTTAAAACCTCTATGAGTCTCCAACGGACATAAAGCAAATAATAATAATAATAATAATGCATTTTATTTAAAGGCGCCTTTCTGAACGCCCAAGGACACCTTACAGCAAACAACCAATAAAATAGTAACAATATAAAAATGACATTAAAAAAAATTACAGCATAAGTACATCCATCCCACATCAAAATAAAAAGAAAGCTGCAATTCACACGTAAGCCTGTGTAAAAAGTTATGTTTTAGACGGGATTTAAAAATTTGAAGACTGTCACAATTCTGTATGTTGGGGGCGAGCCAATTCCACAACCGAGGCGCCACAAAACAAAAAGTTCTCACTCCCATTGTACGTAAGCGAATACGTGGCAGCACGAGAGAAATCGATCTCAGAGTCAATCTCAGAGAACAAGGAGTATAAATGTTTAAAATACCGGTAACATACGAAGGAGCCAAACTATGTAGAGCCTTAAATGTGAGAAGCAGAATTTTAAAATCAATACGGTACTTAACTGGAAGCCTGTCACCAGCCGCTCCTCTGTGGCCCTCTCCAGAACACAGCAGCGGGAACCATCGCCAGAGTTTTAGTTCCACCCGG
>JAUMHG010000072.1:5712148-5730424 GCA_032359395.1 Enteromius anoplus | reverse complement strand
CCTGTTACACATTTGTACTCACACACACCATTCTGAGGGTTGTTACATGTGTGTAGTTACAGAAATATTACAGCTGTAGACACTATGTAGCGGTGTGTACTTACACTGTGGTTACACACTACAATACACACAGGTATTAGGGACACTTAATATAAAGTGGGAGCCAAAAATCTCAAAAACTCCAAAAGTATGCCACTAGTATAAAACAATAAACTATGTAAACAAGTAAACAGATTAGTACGTACTTGTCTGCATGGTGTATTTCTAGCCTACAGAAAGATTGTCACAGCAGGGACCCTGACAGACCTAATCCTGTCCGACATGCTAAACTTCTTTCAAACAGCTGATCTCAGCTGGTTTCCACAGACACCGTCCTAATACATGACATGCTGCTCACCTAATGCAGTTTGTGTGGAGATGTATCCAGGAGACAACACAATTACAGCACCATTAAATGCAGAAATAGACCAGCCAGTCGGTGCATGCATGTGTGTTTTGTGTGTGTGCATGGCTTTAATAAATGACCTACAAGCGCTGCAGCATTGTCACTATCAAATCTAATAACCCCCTAGCTGCGTTGTATGTCTTTCTGTATGTGTGTGTATCAAACCTAAGGGTCCAGACATCAATCAAACACACATTTCCCTTTCTGTGCTTTCTTTGTCTGTCAGTTCTGCATAGTGCTGAGCTTCATAAAAAAGAGCTTGCCACTAAATCCTTCCCTCCCTTCCAACCTTCCAACATCCTCTTATTGTTTGTTTTGCCTGTGCCATTTGTTCAGTCGTGTAATTCTCAAGTGGAAGCAGTTGGAGATTACAAGCTCTCTGTCTGATGTGTACAAACATACACACACATACATACAGAGCTAGTAAGTGTCCGTATGACACCAGAGTCTGGGTTTGAGACAGATAATGGCATTCATAATGGCATTATCATATAACATATCTATATATTTATTTATTATAGTTAATTTATTATTATTATTATTATTTAAAATTTTATTTATGTATTTGCGTTTCTTTTCTACCAGAGGTGGGGTGTCTTAAATTTGCATAGTTTGTTTTGTTTTATAATGATGTTTGACTAACAAATTTAAGGAGAAGCACGTACGATTAATTAACCAGCTGCCGCCTATCTCCCTATTACCTCATTACCCTACCAGAAGTTACAGCCTTCCCTTTAAAAACTGCCAACTTTCTCTTCCTCGCATCCACCGCCCCTTACACCACCTACATTAGGAACTGAGCGTCGGGCCCCCAGCAGAGGGAAACCAGCCCACTGAGCCAGGGTTCCCCTCCCGAGAGGTCTTTTTTTTGCCGCCTTCGGTTCGCCCAGTCAGAGATGTTTGGTTCCAGTCTCTTAAAGCTCAAAACTACTGCTCATTTAGGCTATTAGGCCATCCAAGCAAGTCAGCCTTCCCACCCTCCTCCCGGGGGGCACGCAATGACCAGGCCGAGCCCCGAGCTTTACCCAGCTTTACCCAAGTCAATTCCCTAGGGCTCGTGGTCTGCACGGCTCTCCGCCTGCTCCCCGGACCGTACGCCAAACATGCCTACCATTGGTTATTTTAGTATTACTCGTGAATTACTGTTCCCAGAAGAAAACTCACAGTTGTTAACAAAAAGAAAATTTCTACTATTGTGTATTTCAATTATTATACATTTTATTTATAATTCAGAAATTTGAGCATCATTACGTTAGTCTTCAGTGTCCCATGATCCTTCAGAAATCATTCTAATATGCTGATTTGCTACTCAGGAAGCATTTCTTATTTAAATCACTGTGTATTTGGCTATAGTCTAACCCAGCATGAGTTTTGCATGCTTCAGTCACGCGTGTCTTGTGTAGTATGTTTGGTTTTTCATGCAGACCTTTACTAGAGCATGAAATCACCTCTCCCTCCCAGAGGAAACAACATGTTATCTGCATGTGGATGTGTGTCAGATTTAACCAGGGGTCGGTTGCACTTGTTGAAATGAAAGAATAGCACAGGTAAAATAAACAAACCCCTAACACTAAGTACATGAATGATACCGCTGGTGAAAAAGAAGTGCACTTAATTGTATTCATTGCATGGAATTTTTGTGTACTTCAAATCTTAAAAGTGTGTGGCTTGAAGCTTAACTTTAAAGTACATTTTAAATTATGTTTTAAAGTTGACTAACATAATTAATCATTAAAAATGCATAATTTGAAGTTTCATAGAGACATGTTATTTAAAGTATTTTTAGTATATTATAAATGCTTGTGAGTACATTTGGCAGCACACTTTAAACAATATAAGTAATTATGAAATGATGAATGATGATGTAGGTCAAAACAGCACTTCAACTAACTGCATTTATAATAAATGTAATCTATAGTGTATTTTAATTTTATAACAATTAACAATTACGTGTCAGCAAAAACAGTCACTTAAGGCTTAAGTATAATATATAATTTCTGTTGAAAGCTAAAGTGTACGTCTTTTTTACAAGAGATTTCTTGGTTTTTGAGAAAATAACACATCCAGGTCAAACGCGTGTGAGTGTACATGCGTGCGTTTCTCCCTTGCTTTCATTCTCTATTTTGCCATCATGTTCCAAACCAGTGTTTTGATGCTGCTGGTCAGGGCGTACAATACAGAGAAACACAGCAAACACAGCTGCCAAACCTTCACAGACTCAAGACCTCACAACCCAGCAGCTATTGTGCCTCCATTAAACTCTCTGCTTTGTGTTATTTACAGCAATGTAAATAAAACTAGATATTGTAAATATAGTCTGAAAACACTCACTTGTGTGCACTGTGCTCATGAATCCAATTCACTGAATAGTTTTACAATCAACAGAAAATAACCAAGTATTACAAAGTATCATGGTACTGAATGTTAGAACTGGTACAGAAGTACCAGTAATATCTTCAAGTACCATCTAAACACCATTTATGGCGCTTTTCCACGGCATAGTACAGTACAGTACGGTTCAGTACAGCTCACTTTTGGGGGGGTTTTCCACTGGTAACAATACCTGATACCTGGTCCTTTTTTAGTACCACCTCAACCGAGGTTCCAAGCGAGCCGTACCGTTACCAAAACGTGACGTGTAAACTCTGCTGTTCACTGATTGGCCGGAGAAAATCGTCATTACTGCATCACTGAACTTGCGACGAGACACAACAGACCCGCTAGATTTAAATCAGCACAGCCAGCCAGCAACTGTTTTGTTTGAAGAAACGCACCTTTTTGTATCAGCCAAAAATGGCTGTTTCGTGGTCTATTGAGGAAGTACAGACGTTCCTCTCGTTGATACAGAGGAGCGGATCCAGCGAGAGCTTGATGGGGCGACGCGGAGTGAAAAATACTCCATTGTTGTGTGTTTGTTTGTGGCGCGTTTACGATGATGTCACGGCAGTAGAGGCGGCGCAACAATAACCACATGTGTATAATCCCGCCTGCTCTCTCTAAAGCGTTACTAAACTACATGGAAACGCAAACAGAGCCGAACTGAGCCGAGTCGTACCACGCAGTAGAAAAGTCCCATTAGTAACACTTTACCATGGTACAACTACTGTAAGAGAAATGTAAATCGATGACAAGGCTCACCTATTTAGAAATGATTTCTTCTAAAAGCTCACAGCACAGAGCTTACTGACTTATGACTGTTCTTGTTATCATCAAACAGTTTGTGAGTCAGCGGGACAGCGTTTCATTACAGTTACATGACCACCTGCTAAATCCCACCTCATCGTTCAAACTTTCAAGGAGTTCTCAGGAAACTCTGAATATTCTAGAATGCTCAGAATTCCTCAAACTCTTCCCATGCTTTACCCAAACGAGGAGGTTTTAAAGTTTAAATAACCCTAACGCATGACTCCGTTGACTGTCGTTCCGTATGTTTTCTCATCTACTGTTTGTTTCCATCAGAGCGTCTGACTCTGAGTTAATGAACCCTGCTTCAGAGACCTTGCACTTCCTTCCTTTCTCAGGGTTTCCCCTCCAGAGCAAAACAAAGATAGGAGCTTCCTGAAAAATATAAATAAAAGTTCAGTCAGCCTCATAGGACTGTTTCCTGTAGCACAGCCTAGAAAGGCTCTGGATCAACAAATAAGCTGGATAATGCCATTAATACATGCTGTTTGTGAGACACATTGGCCTCTGAATGATATTGGTATGAATGCGTATTTTTAGAAAGACGCAGCAGTAATAAGGTTGCGCTTTTATGTTAAGCCTATTAAACCCCTGTAAAACAGGCCCCTATAAAAAGCCCCTCCGCGTAGCGACCACCATCAGAAGCCATAAACACACACCTCTACACATGTGAACCTAATCGCCTGTGATACCTGACGCCAGCTGCGTTACCGATCGATACCCGTTGTGTGTTAAATGAACTATTGAGAGAGAGTTTAAGAATTAGGGACGGAGAGCATAGAAGGAGAACGAAAAGAATTTGAAGGATAGGAAAAAAAGGATTTTGGGGTGGGGTGCTGTGTAGCTTAGAAAAGCCTGTATCAGCAAGCTTTTATTTTAAGTGTTTGTTTTTGTGTCAGGAATAGAGGTCTTTGATGGTGATCTGATGACATGGTCCTTGTGCAGGCTCTGTCCTTTCTCACTGACCTACTAAAAGTCTGAGAAGCCTCTTTTGAAAATGAACCAATTAGTCATCATGGTTGAGAAATAAATCAGGCGTGGTGGCAAGTTTTCCATCCTCATCACCATTGACATAATTTATCACATGCATCATCAGATGTATCTTTACATCCGCTTAAAACAAATATTCTGTTAAATTTACAGTACAAAACAATTTTAACTAATCACCACTAGAAAGTACTTCCATAATATAACTATAATAACCATATATATATACAGAATTAGAGTTAATCGAGTAGTCTGTAAAAGATTGTTACAACAGAAAATAAAATGCAAAACACCCTAACAAATAACAAAAAGGAAAGATTTTATTTTATTTTTTTAATTACTGTTGTGTTTTTTCCAGTTTTGTTTTATTTTTTGTGCACATAAATGGTGCAGGTCCATGTTTATACAATAGAACAGATCTGTCTGATTGTCTGTAGAAGTAAAAAATTATGTACAGGCAACTTGAGAAATGAGCGATAATTAATAAATAGGTTATATTTATTTTATGCAGAAAAAGACAAAACTAACACAGCTATGTATAAAAACAGGCCATCATTATACAAAAATATGTTAAGACAGAATTTCACATCAGAATCAAGTTTTTGTTCTAACAAATGTATACGCATCTCTTTCATCCTGTACTTTGTTGTACTGAGTGTGTGTATGTCAGAGTGAGATATCATGTTGAGTCAGATCATCAGATCATCTTCTTTTACATTTAATGATCCATCGTTTCTTTCCATTCTTTGAGTCATCTGTTGTCTAAAGGCTCTACTGGCTCTTTTCTGGAGGTTCAGTTGAGGATGAACTCTCGCTGTGTACCATAAGTGCCCGCTATGCCAAGAATTCAGTCCTCAACAACAGAGAGCGGCACGCATCCTGCCCTGGGCTCGCAGCCAATAAGAACACAGAGCAAACCAGTGAGCCGACCCAAAGCAGAGCAGCCGAGCGAATCAGAGCACTGGCACTAACTATCACAGCGGTACACAGCACCCCGTAAAATGATTCTCAAAGAAAAGAGTGAAGGGACCAATAATGACCGTTTCTTCATACAATAATGCATTCATCACTTTCTATCTAGCAGCAGACCTAGCTAATAGAGCACAGACCAACCATTGAGCCAACACACACCATCCTGCCAATGATCCATTACTCAAAACACAAAGGAACATTTATTACCGAAAGAATGCAGGCCAAAACAGAGAATTAACTAAACACAAGGACCATGCTTTATGTTCCTCCTCGTTAAACTGTCAGTAGGGAAAATCTAATGCTAAATTCATGTGCTCCCCGTCAACCCTCAAACCCACCCACCCTAGCTGAAATTTACACAGAGAAAGTCAACAGATCGGTCCGAGCGAAGGCTCTAAGCTCCTGTCGTAACACAGCTTTGACTACAGTGACGCGCTGCGCCTCAAGTTAAACCAAAGTGTCAACATTAACAGTTCTGCCCCAAGCCAAATCAAGTACAATATAAACACTGTTCCTTTCAGAAACCTTCCCTGGAGCTCCTAATGAAGCCTTTTCGGAGAATCTAAAACTAATTAATGATCCTATTTTCCCCAATTAGCAACAGAACTCGCACTAATTTTCATCACTGCAGCTAAAATAGCCCAAAACGGATAGTTGTAGCTCCAAATAGACAACTTCTGTGGCCACTTCCATGTGACTTGTTCTTTATTAATCAATACAGAGAGGCTTATGAACTACAATACTTGGCAAAACAGTGGCTTACTTGGGTTATTATTAGTGGTGAATTCTGAGACAAGCATCATTATTTTTATAATGAATAACAGCTCAAAGATCTTGTGACTTGTCACCAAATTTACAGTTTCTGCCCAATGAAACAAGCTAAAACATCAACCCAAAATCCTCATTGAAGGATGAGGAATGGTCTATAAGGTCAATAAACCAATAAACCATTTAGCACATAGCAATGCTTTAACAACCATACACTCTTAGCTTTATCAACCGTATAGCAATTCTCTGATAGCACCCAGACCACCCTATAGCAGAATATTTTCTTCAGTTGTATAATGCATACCACGCTTCTTTCCTGTGGTAAAATTCACAGCCGCTCATTGCATTTCCAAAACTTTGAGAAGTGTCGTACTTCAAATATCTACAGCTCATTTTAAAGCCTCAACGTCCTGAAAGCTTGTGTAATGATCAGTCATCTCTCACCTCTCTGGCCTTCTCCATCTCCGCTTGCAGGACCTGCTTGGCCACCTCCAGATCCTGTAGTTTCACCCTCAGCTCCTCGTTCTCCTGCTCCAGGCGAGATCTCTTCTTCTCCACAGTGTCCAGCTCGTTGTGCAGACGGATGGACACGTCTTTTGCCACCTAAATCAACGACAAAACAGGGGAGCTTTAACAACATCCTTTGTGAGCTTAGTAAAAAATATCAGGAGAATGTAAATGTATTGTATTGAAATATTACAGAAAAGGTAATAAACATTTCATTCAGTGCTGATAAATAAAGAAAATGGTTTATTGCTAAACATTGATTCAAAATATTCATGCTGTAGTAATTAATCCTATCATACAATCCTCCTCTTTTAGCTTTGCCAGTGAAGACTTTTGGTCTTTGATTCATGTCTCCCTGAAGGTAGATGAAAGCTTATTAAAAGTGGTTAATTGTAAAGCTGCACTAACTTCTTAAGTAGGCAAGTATCAGTGTTGGCCAAGCAAAGACAGAGAATCCAAACCCACACATACACATGCATACTGGTGCTTGGACCATTTTAGCAACACAAGACCATTTGTCATAGCTTAACAACGCTAGTATGTTTCTATAAGGCACATATTAAGGAAGGATGTAGGTTTGTGTGAGAGGAATGAGGAAAGAGAGGGCAGCAGGCACTGAAAGGGGTAAATGGGGATTAGAAGAGCTAAGGAGAAACACAGTCCCTGTTTGTGAGGGAGGGTTTTCTCCTCTCTGTGTGTCTGAACTACAGCCAAGGTGCAGCTGTGTACCCACAATGCTCCTCTGTACCACGCTCTAATTCATATCAGATCCCTCCATTTCTCATTCTTTCCCTTTCTTTATTTCTTCAACAGCCTATCTGCCTGGCATGATCAGTCTGTGTCTTTTTTCCAATTCTCATTGCCAGGAGCTATAAACATCTTTGTTTAGCCTTTAATGTTGTGGAACTAAAAGCAGCAAAATTACAACCTTATTTTCAGTAGTGTTACAGTAGTTCACAGATGTTTTTCGGTTTTTCTAGTACAAGCTACTTTCCCTGAAATGTTGTTCTGTGGGACGATAAAATTATGCCGTTACGCTGTTGCTTAGACATGCAGCGGAAAAAAACTTCAGCGAATACATTACACTACATTATCTTACAGTATAGTAAACAGGTGAAAATTATAATTAGAATATATGTACTAGTAATGTATTAAAACTACTCTTTTATTAAGTAAAAATATTCACTATTTATTGACATATTGACTATTTACATTTACATTTTTTATTTACATTTTTGACCTATATTATTTATTTTCTTCCGATGTTTGTTAGTAGTAAATTTTTAATTTTAGCTTCAATGTTTATTGCATTATAAGTACTATGTAAGTTACTCAAAAAACAGTTTTAATGAACTGTAAACATTTTCATACATCAATACTATTTTGGATTGTATATTAAAATTATATTAAAGACATATAATTAACAGAATTATCAATCTTTCTATGGCAGGAAATAAATCAATGTTGCTATTCATGATATAATATAAAATATGTCTCTAAACCATAGGCCCAAGATTGTATGGTAATTGCATGTTTGTATTTCACACAAAAGCTTTAATTATCAGAGCTCCGAAAGTGTCTGTTGGTCCCAGATTATTTGCATTCACTCCTCCCTCCATTCTGTCTGGACACCACCCACCTGCCTTTGTCTGACAATGTCACGGACTGTTGTCGTTTTTACATGCAAAAGGACAAAGACACCTCTAGATCCACAGGGAAAGAGGCACTTAAGCACTTCAGTGTCGTGTGTGTGTGTGTGTTTGTGTTCAGGTGCTTGGCCGCCTCTCTCACCACAGCCTGATGTGGAACAAGCTGCCATATCTGACCAAACCCAGAAATCAAAGGAGTGTAATGACCCATCAAAGACTAATAATGGCTCATTTTCATGTGACCATGACTGTTTGGCAGCAGAACTTCGTCAGATATGTAAATGGCTCTGTGGAATTTGTTTATCTTAGGGTTTGATTATGTGTGTGTGTGTTTCGCTCCTCTCTGATCCTGCTTTTCAGGATTGCTCCGCCCCTCTGCTGTGCAAACGGGCATTTTAAATGACTTCCCTCTGTTTCTGGTTGCATCTGCAAGACAGCTGCCCGGGCACATTCACACTATCGTCAACCTTGCCCTGCTTAGAAAAAGCAAGCTGCCCTTTGGTTAACCTCTAAGCACACATGCGGCTCAGATGAGCTATATGAAGACAGTCCAAGGGCACCAAAAACTGCTGTGTCGAAAGACACCCATTAACACAGCTTCACTACATTTTTAAATGAACTGACACTTTAAATGCTGCTTCCAGCCATATGTCACTCTTGAGTTCATTTTACAAATCGTGCCTTTGAAAATCCCAAGCCAGTAACAGAGTCAACATAAAAACGGCATAGGGAAACCATTTTACTTATAATGTGATGCTTTTCTGAGTGAAACAGAATATTCAGTGAGATAAAAATGTAGGGCAAGTAAATGAGGGTTTAGCCTGAGTCTCCTGCTTCTCAATTTTTTATTCTAGAAAAGAATGTGCCTCTTCAAGAGTTTGATCTCAGCTTAGGTTTTTAAAGCAGGCTTTGTCTTGCTCCATGCCTGTTTGACATGTGAATGCAGCACATGGCTGATTATGCCAGTGCACTCCTCACATAGATGACAATGAAGCGATTCAACCGCCAGATACACAATGAGAGGGTGTTCATTTCTATGTGTCTCTTTCCCTCTCCTCTTATCTCCAGGATGCTGCTGCTAAGCTGATATCTGAACTGGCTAAGGCCAAGCAGACCAAACTATATTTTTCTTGCTTATCATCATCTGTCACCATCACTTCCTCTTTAAAATTCCCCTTCTGCCCAGAATTATTATTTTTTTGCTCTTTAATAGCTCAAGACTAATTGCAGGTCTCATTAAGCCCAGAAAATCCTTTAATTTACGTATATGTGCCAGGGCATACATAAAGTGCATGTAGAGTAAATGTGCAAAGCCTGGAATTTATAAGCATGTGTTCTCTGTACGGTCCCCTCGCAAATGCACCTTGAAGCTAATCAAGTTCTGCATTGCTGATATATTTTTGTAGGTCAACCCATAAGTTAGTATCACCCTGGTTCCCTTGACAAAAACCCCACTGGATGACCGTTGGATTACTGGAGAAAATTAACACTTTTTACGCATTTTTTGACCATGATAATCTTTTTTTATTAATTAACTATTATGAATTTTGAAACCTAAACGCAATCACCAGAAATAAAAAGCTAACCCAGGCTAAAAACAAACTACAGCAAGGTCACATGATTTTAATGTCCACCAGGGCTGGACTGGTAATCTGGCATACCGGGCAAATGCCCGGTGGGCCGACGCACTTGGGGGCAGGTCATTATAATATGATTTTTTTTTTATTATGGGCCAACGACCGACCCATAAAGCAGGGACAGCGGCCCATTGGTTCATTTTCTATACTGACACTGGGCTGGCCTAATCATCTCTTAACAGGCTCCACGGTGGAGTATCTGAGACACGAATCGTGGCCCATTGGTTGACTGTCTTAAAGGACATTGAGCTAGTCCAAAGAAATCTCAGGCAATGCCCTGCCTCCCTCCTGGCCAGCCCTCATCTCCCCTTCATCTGCTATGTAGAGTTCGTCCGGCGTTTGAGAAGAGTCCGTCTAAAACAATGGATAAACCAGAAAAGTGCAAGGGGGGTGCAGAGAAGCTGCGGGAGAAAAGACGCAAAAGCCTACAAGTGGAAGCAGCAAAATGTAAGGATCTTAATAACAAAAGTTTGCATGAAGGGGAAATGGAGGAATAAGGTTTCGCGAATGAATCTAGTTTAAACCTGACTTACTGGTTTTTTTTTATCCAACGATATGGGATGTTATTGCACCCACTTTTATTTTGTTAGTTTGTGTTATACTCAATAGCCTACCTAACTTTCAGTATTAAAGACACCAGTACTGTATCAGTGTTTGCATCCTTTGTGGAGGTCTTTGCTGTCCCATAGTGTGAAGAACTGTGTGAGTTACTGGCAGAACTAATTGAAATAACTCAATAATTGAAAATTATTTTATTTGGGGATACAGCTCTGAAAAAAAATAAGAGACCTCTGTAATTTACTCCTAAATCAGTATCTCTCTGAGTATGACAAGCATTTCATGCCAGTCTTTGTTAAACTTCTACACAGACATACTTCATTCTGTTTATTGAGGTACTTATTTGGTGAGCACCTGAATCCAAATGTATTTAACGGGAAAAGTATAAAAAGCACTGCTGTAATCAGCACTATCCTCTTGCAGTGTGAATAGTTAGATAGTAAAAAATTCTAGAAGTCTTTCAAAAGTAATTAGAAATGTAAAAAATAAACAATAAACATGGCGAAAACAGTGAAAAGAAAAAGCTCAATCCTAGCTTTACTGGCACAAGGATTCAGTGAGCATCAAGTTGATTCTATCCTTAATATTTCAAAGACGGCAGTTCACAAAAAAATTAAACAATTGTGCATTATTTTGTATTGTTGAGATGAGCCGTTTTAAGAATAAAACCCAAAAGAAACAGATTTTTCTGCAGTTATCTTTTATTTTTTTCCAGAGCTGTAGGTAGGCCTATATGCCGTGGTGGGCCGTCTGGACCATAGAATGCCAGGGCCGATTTTTTCCTCCCAGTCCAGCCCTGATGTCCACTACACTAAGCTTTTGAAATTCTGTAGTCCTATGTAGCCATGTGTTAGCCACCTCCTTTCCGAAACAATTAAACCTTTTAAAAAATGTTACAAGGGGATATTACTGTGTGTTTTATGTCACAAACTAAAATGTGAAAAATCTTGATCTGGTATTTACCACAGACCTTATTTCAGGAAAACCCATTGACTTTGAGAAAACACTGCGCATTTGTGTCGGATTTAGCTGTCATTTAAGTAACTTTAAGGTTTGGTTCAGAAATAAAACTAGAAAAAAATAAGACAATTGATGACTTCCTGTAAGAGAATAAAGCTATGAATAATAAAAAATGGTCTTGTATAAATCTGATAAAAATGTTGAGTTTATCTCAGCAAATCTGAACATAGATTGAGACATTGTTGAGATCTGTGAAGATAACTAGTGTATTTTTCTTTCAGAAGAACTTTTTGAGAAGCAGAAGACTTAAACATCTGCATCCTCCATTAGGACTGGGCGTGCAACAACAGAAATGTTGCATTACATATCTGCCATCAGAAAAGAATTATGACTCTGTATTACAAGCTGTATAGTACAGGCCCTAGATTCTAATGTGACTGATTGAGTTTCAGATTAACAGATTTCCTAATAACAATCTCTTTTCTAAAACTTGTTGTCTACAGCTGCAATCGTTCTCCTTGTTTCTCAGCTGTTATTCTGCATGAGCACATGGCTGAAGGAGCTCAATTGGATAACAGATCGAGAGAGGAAGCTCCAGTGTTTCTCCAACCCGATTTCACAAGCCAGAGCAGCTGATGAGAAGGTGTGGAGCTGTTTTTCGTCCTTCCCCTGACAGATCTGGGAGACGTTGCTCTTATTGGATGAGAAATGAGGCCAGCGCTTCAGAGAGCAGGAAATGGTGCAGGAATCTTGCAAACATTCAGATCCTCCATCAACCCTTTCACCCCCACCCCCCCCTGACTATGACATCATCCCGAGAGACCAGAGAGAGATGGGAAGAAGTCAAACATGGGAAACTCATGTAAGTTCGAGGGGAAAAAATATTTGTCTTACACAGCCTCTTGGTCAGAATATCACTGACCTCTGAATGGAATTTATTCAGAAGGAAAGTCCCAAACAATAATTGATACATAGTTCATGTGCTTTAAGTCCCCAAAAATAAAAAAACAAAGGTTTTACTTAACATTATTGCAAGTTTGATTCAGTAGCAGATATTCTGTCATTTTGAGATTACCCATTAAAATTTAGTGATTTAAAAGAAATTTTTTTAAAGAAAATTAATTAGTATTATATTATATTTATGGTAATTGCATAATACATATCAGGCTTTCTGGAATTAATTTCTAATTATGTATATTTTTGGTAACCCAGATAATAAGCAGGATAATGCCTTTTAATATCAAGCTAATTGCTACACAAACTTAGATACTTCATGCAACTTAAATTTCTTAAAACTATTTGCATTTTATTAAAAACTGATTACATTTTGTTCCTTTGTTTAGCGGCTCAGGAAATTAGTTTTTAAGTTTGGCAACAAGAAAATAAATTTTTAAGGTGACGTGAAACGTAATCTTGATAAAACAGATTTCATAAAATTGGTAATGAAAAAATATCAAAATAAGTATCAAACTTTTTGCCACACCCAGTCCTACTTCATTATTTAGTGTATATTTGAATTAATACGTCAAGAAAGTTTAATTACAAGCACTGTTTAAATTTAATTAAAATCAAAACATTATTTGGAATCGAAACATTACCTTATGAACAGTTTAACTTCGCTGATTATTAAATGAAGTTGATTAATAGATTATTAATGGACTTTATTGTCAGTTTCCATTTTTGGCTACTTTAAAACTTTATTAACATTTTTTTAAATTCATGGCATCACTTTAAAGTACTGATTTTTGCAATAGTTGTTCTCATAACTCTTTAAAGCTTCAAGGAAACCTCAGTTAGCACTTCGATTTGCACGATGTTTAGTTGCTGTGCTAAGCTGATTGTAAAGAAGCAATGTCCTTCCTCCTTAAAGCCTAGCATGGCTGTCACAGCAATAGCAATGGAGTATTTCAACCAGTTGAATGCACTAGATCAGTGTAATCTGACCTGGCAGAGGAGAGACAATTGACCCTGTGTTAGGAGACTCCTGTCAGCAGTTAAAGAATTCAGCAGAGGCTGAGATGTTTTTACTACAGACACCATCCCCCTCTCCTGTGTTTCATGCCACATCGATTATGTTCTGATCCTCACCAGCTGTGTCCAGAGTGGTAAATCTTAAATATCTGACAATGTAACTTGTTATAGACCAACACAGTCTCAGTAGCACAAAGGGCCACAGCATTTGCTTGGCAGAGGAAATCACTCTCCCTCCTTTTCCTCCCTCTTGTTACTGTATACAAATCAGCCATGTAAAAGAGGAATACAGTGACATCATGGTTATTTCTCCGCTCACTGACAGAGCAGAGAAAGGAAGTATTGTGTCCTCAGCCATGTGAGACAGTGGCCTAGTGTGGTGCATTACATGCTGCCTAAAGCATGATCTAAGTCTACCGCAGACGTTTACTGTACATCACTGGATCTTTTATGAGATTCGCTTCATTCAGAGAGACCAATGCGAAAAATAAGTGCACTTTAGCAAACATACAAAAAAGTACTTAACATATTTTAAGTGTAGATTGATTAAACTGTTATTTACATGTTGTTTACAGCAATATACATTTAAATGTAATATAATGTATTTGTATTAAATGCAATTAATGCAATTATACATATACATGTAAGTTGCAATTTAGTATTTTTAAAATATCAACTGTGATATCTAACTCTACCTTTAAAAATTACAGTTAGCTTTTTGCATGGAATTTACTATGCTAGTCAAAACATCAAAATAAGTGTACTTATTTACGCATAACAAAATATTAAGTGTGTTTAAGAAACAGCAATGAAAGTGCACTTTCCTTAAGTACACCTATTATTTTATTAAAATTGTGCAAATGCAGTTTCTTAAAACGTACTTGAAAGATTTAAAGTACACATACAGAAAAAGAATTAGGTGCACTTATTTTTCACAAGGTTTTTGAGTCAAGCAATAAAGATCAAGTAATCACTTGCTAAACGCAGTTAGCCATTTGGTGGCTTTTATCTGTAATAAATCACACCTTCACACCAACTGAATTACTACCTCACACATGAACTTGCTCTAACCTTGACGTCTTGCTCCAGTGTTCGGATAAGCTCCCCGTCCACCTGTCCGGTCTGGGCCACGCGGATGCTGCGTCTCTCTGCCTTCTTGAGGCGGTACTGCAGGATGCGGCAGGTTTTGTTGGCCTGATCCAGCTGCTGTCTGAGCTCCTGGAGCTGATAGACATCCTCCTCCATGTACATGTCCCTCATCTCCAGCATCTCAGAGCGAAGCTCCTCCATCTCATCCTGATATATACACACACACAATGCATCCTTTTAGAAATGACTATGCATTTTACAAGCTTTTTTATAAACATATTAGACATTTTAGTTAGACGGGGCTTTCACTGGTGTCATCTAGGATCAAGGGTAGCATGAAAAGCCACTCGAAATGGTAAGCAGCTACTAATATCTCTATAATGTATTATGCTGCATTATGATTTCCCTCTAGACTCTTTTACTACACTGTTTACATAATAGCTCCATGTTTAGAAAGCAGTTTTGCTCCAAATCAAGTATTAATGCCTCAAACGGATATAAATACGTCCCGCTTTTTAGAGGCTGATGGGCCACCGCGTGCTGGCACACATTTCCAGTGAATATAGGTCAACTACTGCAGCGCGCGTCACGTGCTCTGCGCGCGGATAAACAATGGAGTGAAAAGTGGGCGCGGGCGCAGTGGACTGACTGACTGCTGCAGCAGCATCTGTACAAACAGCTGCATTATTTAAGCAGCGCGCGCGCAGGAGCCTTTTGACGCTTTTATATTAGGCATGGCAAATGGAGTAGATTTGGTTCCGTCATGGTCTTGTGATAGTTTATGAAAACCGAGATTACAAAAGAATCACTGTTTATGTCTCACATATGACTCATAATAATTCCGGAAAAATGACCTGCCCATATGATAGTAAACAAGGATCTTAAATATATGCCCCGCGAGAAGAATGAATAAAGTGTTTCCAGTTTCAGGGGGAAGGAACAAAGACGTTTAGATAATGATACATGGCAGAAATACTGTATTATACTGGTCCCTGCTAAATGTACTGTCGTGACTAGTTCCCACCAGAAAACTATAGTTTCTAGTTATTGTGTCTGATTGCACTGTGCCTCGTAAAAATGTCTTGTTTCTATCTCAAAACTTCATTAACCTATTTTTCTTGATTCAGCAATTCATTTCTAATTGGGCTAGAGTGTAAGTTATGCACCAGTTTGGTTTTTAGAAATGCAATAATCTAGTATTTTCATTTTTAATGGATTACATTTTATAAAGTGATAATAAACATAAAATAATTCAAATATTTTGTAAGCTTCTTATACTAATATTGAATTGCAGCTTTACTGTAACTCTAACTGTTCACTTTGGGAAAATGTTGATGGTCTTTGCATCGAGCACTGTTTTGATTTTGTTTGGAATTTATGCTTGTTATTTTGGAGCTTTGATGTTGCATGATTTCTAAAGAACCAGACATCATGTTGAACCAACCTAAATGTAGCAACTAAGATAATTTGGTGCTATGTTGTTAATTTAATTTTACAATAAAAAAATATAATCTTTCATTTACCTTTAAATAGTCATTCTCCGACCTGAGTTCCTCTATTTCCCTGACTAATTCCTCATGCATCCCGTCCATTAATTCCTCAGTCAGGTCCGAAAATGCCAAGGACGTGCTGGCGGGCATCCTGCTGTCGAACGAGGTGAGCGAGCGCTCATCGCCGGGAGAGACGCTCCCCTCTGCGGTCTCCATTCCCAGCGAGAGCCGGTCCCTCTCCACGTTGGTCTTGGCTTGACCACTCTTGTCCAACCGTTCATGTTCCGCTGGCGCTTTGTCGCCGTCGACCCCCCCGCGACTGCTGCTCTCTGTGTCGCTGCTGAGCGCATCTGTGGAGACTTTATTTTCCTCGGAGGCGCAGTCGGAGAGCTCCGAGCTGCTGTCGGTGGGTGAGAGTTTCCCCGGAGCGCAGCCGGAATCCTTGCTCAGATCATCCGAACCGATGCTGGCGTCCGAAACTTTTCTTCTGCCGCTTTTATTAGACTTCACGATGCTCTTCTGAGCACCAGCCGCGGAAAGCGCGGGTTTGCCGCCCGGTTTACTCTTGTCTGTTTTTGTCTCCTTCCCTGTAACCGGGCTACGTCTGGACACGCGGCCGCCTAAATATATGGCTCCCGGTTTAACGCTCAGCGTCGGCGTGCCGATACCGCCGCGGATTTTAGTAAGGGACCACCCGGGCACATCTTTGGGTCTTGCTGGAGACGGTGCCCGGTGTATTTTCTTTTTCTCGGTAACTTGTAGCGGCTGCGCAGGCGGCGGCGGCAGCTGTGACGGCTGCGGCTGCTCTTGTTCTCCGCTGCTGCTTTCCATTTTCTGCTTTTGCCTCTTCTCCTTCGACGAGACAAAATGCGTCGGGGAACCGGTGTCAACCTTTGTCTTGGTCATTCATTCCGTTTACGAGACCCGAGTTTAGCTGAAATGTACCTCCTCTCCTCAAACACAGAAGTTGAACTGGTAAACGCTTCACACCAGATCAGCCGACATCAAAACCTTTGGAAATCCAAAAGAGACTGTAATTGCGCGGCGTGAGATGCTTCTGTTTTCTTCTGTGTACCACGTCTGCAAGATATCCCTGTGCGTCCCCGGTTTTGAAATGCGGCTGCTGCTCAGCTGAGTGTTAGTTGGGTTTGTTTCTCTCCGCCCAAATAGCGGCTCTGACCATGACGAATGGATCTGGAGAGTCTCGCGCGCAGAGCACTACTGCCACCAAGACACTGCGCGTGAAACAAAATAGACCTAGACACATGAAAAAAGCCTAAATAAGGGTTTGGAAGCGACAATCGTTCCACTCGAAAAATACCAAAATTGAATGATTTTACCCAGTTTTTAATAAGTCATGCTATTGGGCATTTTTATTCTGATTCGCTAACAAATGTTTTTTTTTTATTACGAATATTATATTATTCAATTAAAAGCAGTTAAAATAATAATAATTAAATATGTATATATTTTATATTGACAAAAAAAATTACTAGACAGGGTTATACGATTAAACAAAACACATTACATTTAAGGGAAATATTAATGAACAAGGACAGGTCTTTCCAAAACAATTTAGGGTAATGGCATTGTGAAAATATCTGTACTATAGTGCAAAAACTGTCCAAAGAGCCAACATCAGAGACATTCCAATAGATCTAACATTTGGAACTGATACAAAATCATTCATAAATAACAAATGTATTGATTTATTAGAAGGGGCAGAAAAGCACTCCTTTTTCGTCATTTAAACAGTGGGATCTGAAATGAAATAGAAGGATATAGGGGTCAAACAGTCTAATATTAGACTGAAACAGTAATACAGTAAAACAGTAAAACTCAAGATCTTATGGCATCAAAAACTGTAGAATTTATTAGGGGTAATGGGAATATTAAAACGACAAAGAAAGAACGAATGGCTCTTATGAGTCGGATGCTTTAAGTGAATGACATAAACATACAGCGGTCCCAAACTAGCATACATACAAGTCAAGTCAAGTCACTTTTATTTATATAGCGCTTTTAACAATACAGATTGTAGCAAAGCACTGAACATTATC
>JAUMHG010000072.1:5672873-5687306 GCA_032359395.1 Enteromius anoplus | reverse complement strand
TACTTTAATACTTAAAGGCTTTAAGTGTATTAATGTGTTATTGCAAGTGACAATTTACAAGGTATTCAATTAAATAAAAGACAGACAATTAATCATCATGATCGCAATTATTTATTGGACAATTAATCGTCAGCCAAATTTCATAATCGTGACAGCCCTACGCATCATCACTCCAGTCTTCAGCATAACATTATTTTAATATGCTGATTTGAAGCTCAAGAAACATTTATTATTATTAATGCTGAAAAAGCATCTTACGTCATTGCCGCTGCAGATGGCCATGCTGGGATGGCGGGGAGTGATCTTTTCAGTGTGGCAGGGTCTGGGCAGGTGATTATCAGACCTGCAGTTGGCATCTTTGCTGGAGATGGATGGGAACTCATCCAGAGACAGATACATGTACTGCAGACAGCTGAACACACCAGAATACAGACTACTTCAGTCACAACTCAGGCATACACATGATAATTGTACACGAAAAGTTGCTGTGCTACTGACTTTTGACTGGACTCCTGTGTGTTGCTGTATGAACAGGGTTCAGTCACTTGAAGTTGCAGTATGGGAGCCTCGTAATAGGCACTGGGCAACAGCACCAGGTAGTCCTGCAGAGATCAAGACACAGGGGAGTGTGTTTAGGGTTTGTTTATGTACAGTGGTAATACTGCATGTTTAAGAGAGGGTCCTACCAGCAGAATGCCCTCCGCCTCAATAATCACAGTCCAGGTTCCAGGGTTCAAGACAAAGGGCTCCACAAAACTGTTCTGAGGCACGTTCACAAACGTAGGTTCTAAAGTGGGTGCAAAGATGATCTGCTTGGACTGCTCAGAGCCTAAAGGAGAAGGATGGAAACCTGTTTAATGGGGATGGAGTCACACAGCATTAGAGGAATTAATAAAACTATGAAGTTACATATCAATAAATTATGAAACTTTAAAAAAAAGAGAGCAACCGGCGTACTCAAAGGATAGTTCATTTAACATTAAAAGCTTTCTCAATTTACTCATTAGGACTTTCTTTTTTTTCTGTGAAACACAAAAGGTGAGGTTTAACAGAATGTCTAAGCTGCTCTTTTCCATACAATGAAAATAGAACGGGATGGAAGACTTCTATCCAAACTCTAAAAATGACTTTAAAATGGCGTAAAGATTTGATGTATATTAAAAATTATTTGATTAGACTGAGTCAGTATTCAAATGGCAAACAATAGTGCCTTAATATACAGATGTTGGAAGTAATAAACTAGAACCGACTGAAATGGCATTATTTTAAACTGGGGGGAACTGTTTTACTTAGTCATGAAAATTGTATACATTATGCCTTTTTTATTCTTTTTTGAAATGCATAAATAACTTTGCTTCTGATATTTTGTAGATGAATACCAAAACAATGGAGGAATCCGTAGCATGTCAAGAAATTATACAGCATTTGGAGGAAATAAAAAAATATTACAATATATATAATATACAAAAAAAAGTACTATATATTACAGCTATAAAAAATCTAGAAGTTTATTAAGCTAAAAGCTTTATCAGGCACACTATTATTAGCTAAAATAATAAATATGGAGCATATAGAGCAACAGTCTCGCAGATCAAACCATCACACGTACCTCTTCTGCTGTTCTGATAGGCTGTGATTTTACCGTTCGACACGGCCAACCTCGTGTTTATATATCTAAGGATGAACCGCGTGAGATACACGTCTGCTTCACGCACGTGCACCATCATTTTAACCGTGTTCTGAGATGAAGGACAAGGAAGACGAAGAGGAGAGAGAGGGAAAGGGGAGAGGAGGGTGCACAGCACATAACACGGTCTGTGTTAAAGAGCTGAACTGTGATCATGTGATAGATCTGAGATGCAGGTTGCTCTGAGAGTGTGTCTTGGACATGGGGAGAAGAGGGGGGGTTTGTGAAGAAAGCAGGAGGTCACCAGCTCAGAGAGTAAAGGATAGAAAGGCAGAGAAAAGTAGACAGATTAATACAGGGGTGCTTACAGTTCCCACACAGGAAGTGTCTGCCATCCTCGATCACAGAGACACGCCCCCTCACGTCCACGCCCCCGCGGTTCACATAGTGCAAGACCACATGAAACAGGTCTGGAGAGCCAACCACCACCTCAACCAGAACCCGAGGCTAGAGAGCGAAAGAACGGCCCACAACAGACATACAGACAGAGAGAGAGACAAATGCAAAGCTGTTGCTTAAAACCACCACCAACCAACACAGCAGCCCAGGTACGCAAGCAGCAGCAATACAAAGCTATGCTCAAACCCTCAGCCAAGCCAAAGACACAGAGCATTTCAGTCACAAACTACATCTCAGTATCATCTTACACACATGCACCAGCTTCAACATCTATTATTATTTTCATAGTATCTTCAACATTAAACAGCATTCATAATCTATTATACTTCTGTAATGTGACATAATTCTGAGTGTAAAAGAATATCCAACAGGAAAAAATGTGTACAAGTGAAATCAAAACACAAATTGCTGTAACATATTATGTAATAATAATATTAATAATAATAATAAGTAATTATAAGTGTTTTATAGATATATATATTATAGTGATTTTATATAGAAATTTGTTATGATATTAACAATATTAATAACTATTTTAATCATTGTTTTTATAATTTTATTTTCAGTATTATATATATAATACAATTATCACATATTTTATTATTATAACAATTTGTTATTTTATTATTATTAACCATTCAATAATATTATTTTTGTAATTTTTTCAGTATTGTTATTAAATTATTATTATGAATATTACAATGTAATTGTTGTTCTTTATTATTAATATATTTTATACAAGTCAGTTGTTATTATTACAGTTTGTAATTATAATCATAATTCGAGACTACTCTTTTTAAATAGAAGTAATACAAAAATAATGATTATTATTATCATTATCATTTACAATCAATATTATATATTGTATTAGTATTATTATCATTTACCATTCAATGATGATGTTGTTATAATTAAAGAAATACATAATTATGGATTATTAATAATAAACAATAATAATATGAACAACACAAATAATCATTTATAGCAATTATCAATTGTTATTACTATTGTTGTTATTTTTATTATTACAATAACAGAATTATTAATCTAACAATTATTTATTATTATTATTACCACTCAATAATGTAATTAAAAAAACAGATTCCAATGTGCAAACATAGTCTTATATGTGTGTTTGTTTACCTGTATGGGGGACATCTGGGCATACCCCCTCCAGCTGAAGCTCTCAAACTCCAGAGGATTGTAACCAAACCTCACTGGACGTCCATCCATGGTGGTGCCTTCCTCCACTTCAAACTTCATATGGTGCAGGTCTGGGAAATAATGATCTGGCCGAGGTCTGAACAGACACACCAGAGTCACGACAGAACCCCACATTAACTGCACACACTGCTACTTCTCTGTGGGCTTTTTCCGGTCACTCACAGGTTGCATTTGGGTCCCTCCACATTGGGTCTGCATCGACACCGCCCGTGCCTCTCATCACACGCCTGCCCAACAGAGCCTCCAATGTCACACTGGCAGCCTAGATGCACAGGGGCGAGAGTTTAAACCATTTCTTCAGCTGAGTATTCAGAATGTCTGTCTGGAATTGATTATGTACCTTGGCACCCAAAATAGTTGTTCTTCTGAAGGCTGAAGTACCCATCCTTGCACACATTACATGTGCCGCTGCACACGTTGGGTTTACAGTAACATTGACCGGTGCTCTGATTCAAACACAGATGAAGGCTTGTTAACTATGCTCTTGGACTTCAATTTGTAACGTGGAGTTATCATTTATATTTCTATACCTGAGTGCACTCTGCAACCTCGCTTATAGTTCCTAATGTGTTACAGTCACAGTCTGCAAAATAAATCACAATGTACATAAGCAGACAGATATTTTTCATTAAATAAACCGCTTAACTAACAAGCCACATATCTGAAAACTGCGCTGTCACTAGAGTCTGATTTGCCATTAAAGCAAACAGTCTTTTGTTTAGATGTTTGCCCAATTACTTAAAATGTCATTTTGTGCTGTGCGCCCAAACTTTTGTCTTACTTGAGCATCCATAGACTGATTCGGGAGAAAGATTCCAGTAAAGAGGCTTACAGCGATCACACGCCAGCCCCTCTACATGAGGCAGACAGGTGCAGGAGCCCTGAAGAATTAAAAACAAGCACTGAGAAACTGGAACAAAACTTGAGAAATAAGAAAACAAGAACAAACAAAAAAACAAACTATTCCTCATTTACAGCTGTAGTTAAAAAATAGTGTGTATATTGGTTATGTATATATAAGCACAAGTATGGATATCTATACATTAAATGTGTTTATTTGTGGTGTCAAATGTTTAATCGCAGAAAGTCTTTGTTTTGATAATATATGCATGTGTACTGCATGTATATAATGTATTTCAGAAAAATAAATATATTTATTTATAATACGTGTAAAACTAAGCTCAGTTATACTCACCACAGTGGGCAGGATGTTATTATGAACAGAGCCGGCTGGGTTACAGGTCCCGACTAGAGCACAAAGAGGGAAAGAAAACCATCAGAACTACTTCAAACGTATATAATATACAGGAAAATGAATATTGTTTAAATAAGATCACCTTGGCAGAGGGGAAAGCCATATGACCCAGGACTGCAGCTATCACACCTCTGTCCCACAATGTTCGGCAGACAAGTACACTGACCAGACACTGGGTCACAGGAGCTGAAGCGAGAGCCCTCCACTGAACAACGACATGCTGAAAGAGAGAGATTTCAATGTGAAGTCACCTGTTACTACAGACAGCCCTTCTCTTGATGTTGGCCTTTGATTAGAGTCATGTGGCTTACGTGTGCAGCTGGGATAGGAGAAATATCCAGGTGCACACTGATTACATTTGGGGCCACTGTAGTTAGGTCTGCAGTTACACTGACCCGACAGGGTACAGCTGGAGTCCAAAGATGTGCGAGGGTCACAAATGCACACTGGGAAATTAAATGAAAGTAGTTATATAAGTGAGATAATACAGACAGTGTACATGCAAACATCAGACTGAGCCTTTCTTTAATGTATTAAATCACTGTGTGTGTGTGTGTGTGTCTTACCCTCGCAATTTGGATATGAGTGGAAGCCTGAGCGACACTGATCGCAGCGAGGACCAGTGAACTCCGGTCTGCACAAACACTGACCGGCTGTGTTACATATCTCCGGCCTAGAGCCCACAACACTGCAACCACAATCTACAGACAGAGAGAGGAAGGAAACAAAAAGTCTAAAAAACTAAATGATTCAATGACTCACGTATCCACCCAGCCACTTGTTTTGTTCCTGAATGATTCAGTGTTTTTGAAACAAGCCAGTTAAGTAAAATATTCAATGATGACTTCTAAAGACTGAATAGATCAAAGTTTTCAAGCAACTTTATCTGGGTAAGAGATTCAGTCAATGAACTCGCTCATGAAGACAGTCCCTTGTTTCACTTCAGAAGGAATCAGTGTCTTTGAATGAATTGGTCAAGCGAACGATTCAAAGGAATCTATTAAACAGACAGTCGCTTGTCTCCACCTACTGGTGTAATGATGTAAACGACAAAATATCCACCACTGATACACACACTCACAATCTGTAAATGTTCAGACGTTAACAAGAAGAGTGAAAAGTCCTGCCACTTCAATCAAACTGGTAATATTAATCAATACACTTGAATCAAAAGCAATAAGATCAAGAATGCGTGTCAAGAAAGTAAATAGGGTCAATTCAAAAGTTGACCTTAATCGGAGCAGTAAAAGAACAGGAAACAGTTATTGTGGCTGCACTGTAAAGTTTATGGGTTTGGCAGCACTCATGGGGGATTTTGAAGTTTAGTGAGATTAGAGTTGGCAAGCACTCACATTGGCACAGTGGAAAGTTGAAGTAGCCGGGCGCACACTGCTCGCATGAATAACCCTGAAACCCGCTCCGACACACACACTGGCCTGTTAGTGCCTCACAGGACCCATCCAGGCAACCCTGGCCTGAACACTGACAGCCTGGGGGAAGGGAGAGGAACAAGAATGTGGGTATGTGTGCATTGCCTTTTGTCATTGGGTGGTATATTGTGCTCACAAACACTCCAACTATGTGCAAGATCAACAGCAGTTCAGCAGACAGACAAACACTGATGAAACAATCTGCATGTGTTTGCTCAGATGACACCTGTTGTCGTGGATAGGCAAAAAGGGCAGAATGGGACAGCTGATCTGATCTGAGACTTAACAATAGCATATGCATAATGAGATGGCAAACAATATATTATCATTAAAGTGTTCCTTGTATGGATTTTTAAAAATCAGCTTTCATGCAGTGTGTAAACGTCCTGCAAAGTGCACCGTGTAAAGTTACTGTCTTTCAAAAGAGTCCCAAGCTGTTTCAAGTTGAAGTCAACGTGACACATTAGCATATTAACCGCCCACTTGTTGATCTTTTCGCCACTAGGTGCAGCTTTTGGAGCGTTAAAAGCTCACAAACACTGCTTTAAATAATATCGACCAATCACAGAAAATCAAGTGTTTTTTGACCTTGCAATGCATGTCGACCTGTTGTTGGGACTCCCAAAATCAAAATATAAACCTTTCACAGGCCATAATAAAGAGCACTTTAAAAATATCCGTACAGTTAACTCAGTGACAATTCTAAAAAGCCATAAAAATGTGCTTACGCTGACAATTGAGGCCGAAGTGACCAGGAGCGCAGGTGTCACAGTGTTCTCCCGTGAATTCAGGTTTACACACACATGTATTGGTGCGAGGGTCTGGCCTACAGGAGTTCCCTTCCGTACCTGCAGCGCTGCACTCACAGTCTGCACAACACAAGAACACAATAGATTGAGATTGAGAGTAAGAATCAGATCAGGTCCAAAACGAGACCAATCAAACTGAATCAATTTAATGTCTTACTAATGATTTCCCCTGCAGGTCTGGCCTCTCCACTGATGTAGACCTCTGTCAGGAATAAAACAAGCAACTGTATAATAAACAACATTTACTAAATATGTTTGATAACGGTTTAAAAGGTACGTATGAACACTGGATGAATTGAACTGATATATTATGCCTGAAACCTTCATGAAAGCTTTAAAGATAAACACACACACGCAGACTTACGGTAGCATTCAGGGAAGCGTTCGTATCCCTCTGCACATGCGTCACAGTTCTCACCGGTGTAGTTGGGTTTACAGTAACAGCGCCCGGTCAGATCCTCACACGTGCCGTCAGTGAACTCAGACTTACACTGACACTCTGCGAAACACATGAGAGAATCAGAGAAAGGAGGCTAGTGAGGAGCTAGCTTTGAAATCGAAATAAATGAATGCGTGGGAGGCTCACCCGAACAGGCGAATGGGGACTCAAGAGGATAATCAGGTGATCTGTAATATCCAGGAACGCAGCGCTCACAGTTGACACCTGTGGTGTGATGCTGTGAAAGAATAAAAACCACTCAAATGTATTCGCTAAAACGTCAACAGCTGTTGTCCATAAATGTTGTGTAGGTGGGTCTTGAGCCACAGCCAAAGCATCCGCATCACTTCTGTGTAGTTAGTGTGTTTGTACACCTGAGCCCACCTGACAATCGACACACACTCCTCCGCCACTGTATTCTCCCTGCATGTTGAGACTGGCTCTCCGCTGGTCGATCTCTGGATCATAGTAGCACTCTGATGAGTGTCTGTGGCAGTTACATGCTGCAAACACACACACAACATGCCAAGATGAATAACTCATCTCTCAGCGCAGAGACAACTACATACAATAAGGACAGATATAAGCAGGGCAGGACATGCACAAAACACATCAGTGTCCACCTGCAGAGTTCAGACTGTCCCGAGAGGAATGACAGCAGAGAAGGAGAAAGGAAAGAGAAAAGAGAACAGTAATTAGCTGGGAGTGAAGTTAGCATGTTAGTAAACAGTGAGGGAATCGTTAGATACAAGTTAAAAACAACACAATGATTGTGTGTACACCAAAATATTAGTTACTACATTTATAAACACTACACTAGGATTAGTCATTTTGGTATGGCCCATCACATTTGAATTAGCAGTGATTAGCAAAAATTCTTAGGACAAATTGACACGCGGTGCGTTTTGTTAGGGTCCAGTCCGCTGACAGCAGGGTGACGACACGGTGACCCGACGTGAGATGAAACAGCTCTGTCAGATGGGAAAGTCTCTCTGGCTTTACTCAAGCCAGCTCTGCTCACAGATGTGCCATAAACCCCACTGAAGTCTCCATCCACACAAAGGAGTGGTTTTAAATTTGGGAACTCAGATTAGATTAGGCAAGAAACAGCAGATATCCCACAATATGCACGGAGGAAACATTTTCCAGACTGA
Organism: Enteromius anoplus; assembly: GCA_032359395.1. NCBI lineage: Eukaryota > Metazoa > Chordata > Actinopteri > Cypriniformes > Cyprinidae > Enteromius > Enteromius anoplus. Next base: position 5,678,909 of record JAUMHG010000072.1, on the reverse strand, counting down.
AATGGCTCCCAATACACCGATAGACACCCAGAGAGTGGGTCTGAGATCCTCTTAAAAGCATTGTGGGACTATTTTTACAGTGTGTGAGAGAAGCCAGACTGGATTAGTGTCTGTATGAGCTCACAGCAGGCTCACAATAGGCCTCTCCTATTCACACGGACTCTGATGTCTTCCTAAAGCAGAGACTAGGCTGATCCTAAACCGAGCCTATAAACATCCTCATACAATCCAGAATAGAAATCAAAACATATTTGCACAACAAGACCAATCTATTACATATTTACATTTATATTACCTAGAGGTCTAGGAGCGCTCCTTAAATAAAGGTACAATAAACTATCAATTTAATAAATTAAATTAATTAAAGAGAAAAAAATAATAATAATGAAATTAAATATATATATGTGTGCGTGTGTGTATTATATGTGTGTAAAAAAACTAATTACACCTAAATATTCCATTTTAAAAATTTTAGAAGTAAAATTACACAATTAAATTAAATATACACAAGTAGATACATTTTAAATGAAAAATGTACAATAAATCCTTTATAGACAAGACTGATTTGATTTTCAAATGTTTTTTAAAAAAGTTATAATTTAATTTTGTTTAATTGACATAAAATAGATATTTTAAATAATGTTTTAAAATGGAATTAAATAAGACAATACAATGATGAAAGAAATTAAGCCAATGTTTTAATTGTTTAAAAAAAGCAATTGTTAGAAGGTTTTTCATCTACTTGTCAATAGAATTATAATTCCACTTTATTAGAACTGCAGGAAATATATATAATACTGTATGTAACAATATTGTTAGAATTAATAAACAAAATGCTAAATGGGAGAATGTAGGTAGAAAAGAAGAAAGAGAAAGAGATTGCAGTTCCAGACAGAGATCGTTCAAAGCAAGATATTCTGACCTTTCTGAAAAAGTCACACTCGTACTTAATGACTAAATGTCACGTCTATTAATAATAAACAAGAGCACTGTTAGAAAGAATAAAGAAAATACTGTTCGGTCATCAAGAAAGGAAGGCAGAAAAAAAAACTCCCGCAAGACAGAAAACATGTTTTCAGAACAATGTGTCAAGGAAGGGCCTGGCAGGTACTAAATCTTTGTTTTGTTGGCTCACTGGACGCAGAGAGGAAAACTCACGTTCACATCCATTGGCACTGTAAGTTGTGGCTGGTTTCCATGGAAACTGGTTGAAGCCGGGGCAACAGCGATCACATGACGGCCCGCAAGTGTTGTGCTGGCAGTCACACTGAAGCCTGAGAGACACAGACATAAAAGACAATCCCAGGTTCACAACCAAACACAGTCTATACCACATGTTTATATCTTAAACCCTAAAACGAGCTGTATGCCGTTGAGCTATTTGAGCAACTCTCAAATATACCTCATTCTTCCGTTATATTTAACTGAAGAATATGTACATATTAGCCCATATTATTTATTTAGTTAATGTTTCAGAGCAGACGTTTAAAATTAATTTTAAGCAGAAAATCTCACTTGTCTTCTTTCCGTCTCAATCTTGAGGGGCCACTATATGCAAATACTAAAGTGCTTCATGTCCACGGGCCTCAAATGAGCCTTTATTCAAGTGTCTAAACGTCTCACTGACCTTGCTGCTTCCAGGAAAAAAGTGAATTAGGGAGAAAGCGAGAGAATCTTTAAAACCCGAGAGTCTAAACGGGTTAAGTAGCTTCACGCTTGCTAAACGTACCTGAAAAGCTCATACAATAAACAGACTCAGCGGCCTGCTCATGCACGCACGCATCATCATAAAGCTACACAGACAGTAAACAACTGCTATACTGCTACAACGATACAAGCATTTATAGATTTAGAAGAGTGAACCATTAATTAAATGAAGCATATTGGCGGTCAATTCATACAATCTGCTTATTTTCGCTAAATACATGTTTGTATTAAATCAAATTACAAAAATTCATACAAAATCCCGAAATCATAAAATAGTTGCATGGTGTAACAGTAGTGACATGTGACCAAATCACAATTCATTGTGCATTGACTGCATGTTTGTAGAGTCTGAGAAGAATAAATGATTGATGTTCACTCAGATTCAAATGTTTAACGCACTGAGCTTTCATAGCAAACATTTGTCTTGGTGTGAATGGGCCTTAAAGGGGTAGTTCACTCAAAAATGAAATAGTACTGTCATCAATTAATCACCCTCATGTCTTTGTAACCCTCGTCTTTTGAACACAAATAAATATATTTTTGATGAAATTGGAGAGCTTTCTGACCCTGCACGACTGCCATGTTCAAGTCTGCTCTCTAAGACTCTCCTCTAAGACTTTAACACACATGCCTGAACATCTTAAGCTTCAACTCCAGCTTAAAGCATGGACGAACTCATCTCACTACACAAATCTCCCCATAAATCAACTGCACGCTGACATCAGTTTAACTCGTGGTACCTGTGGGGCAAGCAGGTGCACCTGAGAAGCTTAGGTGGAGCACGCTTTAGTGATTGACCTGTGACCTTCAGCGTCTTGACTCATCCTCATTTAGTTCTATCAATCAAATCCCACCACCCTTCACTATCTATATTTATCAGTCCTTCAGTTATCGTGAAGAAGTCTCTTATTCTCACAAAGGATGCATTTATTGGATTGAAAATACAGTAGAAACCGTAATATTGTGAAATATTACAACAAATAACTTTTAAAATGATGCAAAGCTGAATTTTCAGCATCAGTTACATGAATACAAACTTTGTTACTAACATTACTGTTAAAAATGTTATTCAAAAAATGACAGTTGACGTCACATGGACTATTTTAACAATGCCCCTACTAACCTCCTGGGCCTTGAATGTCTATGCAGGGTCAGATTTGTAACAACATGAGTGAATAAACACCCTTTTTGAGTGATCTAACTCTTTTAATTCCACCCTTTGTATAATAAAATAAAAATCACCACAGAAACACTCAATTAAATTGCCAACACCTAGAAAAAATGTGCGTTGCATGTTGAAATATAAAGGTGTGACAGTCTCAGAGGAAAACATCTGGTCTCCAACATCCCCATCGCATGTATATCAGTAAAACTCCACAATATCAGTTACACACGCACGCAATGCATTTCCTATACTGAGGAAATCACAAAGAACAGCAGATTTAACAGAGATCCAAGAAGGTTATGAAAACTCTCCCTCCTCTCCAAACCCAATGATAGCATCTGTTTCTTGTTGCTATGATTTAAATGAACCCTCTCTCACAGGAGAGTTTCTTTTTTTCAAACGGACACATCTGACACCTTCCAGGTGGTTTATATCCCTGCCGACACCGAGCACAGCAGGAATCTCTGGTATGACCAAATACAGTAACAGACTATTTATCAGCAGGGACAAAAACTATGACCGGAGGATGTATCTTGATTACGACATACAAAGAAGTCAAGAAAATTCCTCAAATATTACATAAACATTACATATAACATGATCTGCTTTATGTCCAAAGCTCTGCTACACTAGAGGACCACACATTTTTGAGGATTTCTCTTAAATGTTTGTGAGATTTCAGGTACATGGCTATCTTCTGACAAGCTAGTAAATCCAGGTGCCTGTAGGGCCTCAGAACTAAAGAATGTCCCTCCCCAGCCACGAGCCTAGAAGAAGCGAGTTGCTCTGACTCAAACCCTTAGAGCAAATATCCTAAAAAACAACCTGATCTGGCATTGGTTTGTTTAGTGGCATTACAGACCCTGAGGCTATATTCAAAAACTCTGGATTACGTAGCTCTTGTTAAAATGCTGTTCTTGAGGTAAAATAATCGTGAAGAGCAGAGCATGTATGTGCCTGTGCTACTGGTCTGCTGTGTGAGTGGAAACTAAGGGTAATTTTAACGGCCTCAGGGTACAGAAAAAGAGCAGATTGTTATGAATAGGTATGATTTGAGTCTCCTGCTTTGGCACACACACATACTTACAGAAAGAAATGGCCCGCAGCTATTAGTCATGAATGTGTATGGACAAATTTGTGAAATATTTGAATACTGGCAAGAGTGTAGTGATAACATTTGCATGTTGCATTGGTGTTGATGATGAAAGATTGCAATTGCATCTTACCACACTTGACATCCTTACGTGGGATTGTGTGGCAACAACGGGGCAAAATACTTCTGATTGACTACACTTACAATTCAAAGGTTTTGGGATGGTCAGAATTGGTACAATATCAAGGGTACAATATAGTAATAATGTGAAATATGATTAAAATTGAAAAAGAACTGTTTTCTACTTGAATACGTGTTAAAATTTAATTTATCCTCGGGATATCAAACCTCAATTTTTAACATCCCTTCAGTCTTCAGTGTCACAATTTGCTGATTTAATGCTCAAGAAAAAATTATTTTTATTATTACCCTAATATTCCTCTTATTATATATATGTGTTTAAAGGGATAGTAAATGATGACCCAGATTTCATTTTGGGGTAAACTAACCCTTTAATGAATAAAAAATTCAACATTTATAACATATTAGAAATGTCTTCAGTTACTTTTGATGAATTTAATGCATCCTTGTTGCATAGAAGCATACATAAATAAACACATGTAGCTTGGCAGGAGTTTAACTTCTGAAGTTCTTCAAAGTCACTTACTTGTATGGATCATTGGGGTCTTGGGCATTACAGGCCTCAGCGTGGCCGTTACACACACATCTCCCTCCAATACTGATATCCTTAATACTGTAGTAATACTGAAGAAAGAAAATGCGGGCAATACGTTCCAGTTAGAATAATTTATGGTCTGATGGAGCTTTGTTTGTAACTCCGTTTGTTCAATAAAACCAAAGCTTACTCTTCGTGTGACCGTGGGGTCTCTCAGGGCTTTGCCCATCAGGTGACCCAGCAGCGTGTTGGTGCGCAGGAAGCGCAGGCGGATGTTGGTGGCCTTGGTGAAGTCCCTCAAAACAGGAGAGTAGGAGAAGTTCATGGCACCCGGACGTCCATTCACCAGAGACACCACAATCTGAACAAATACGAGCGGGAGTTAGGAATCAAAAAAAGGTCAGAAATCACAATAATACCTAAAGTACTGTCAGTATATAAGCAGGTAAATGAAGTCAGTGGTCATCAGCCAGTGTTTGGACAGAGTTTTTGTGTGCCTGTACCTCTCCATTCTCCAAAGGGACGATACGCGAGTACTCTGTTGTGCAGATGATGTCGTCATCATGGTTGATCCTTTCGATAGTCCTCTGGCCAAACCTCTCGATACAGTCTCTCTTAGAGGCTGGAGCAAAAACAGAGACACGAATAAATCAATGTCAAAACACTTTCCATTGCAATGACAACTGTGTCACTCGCATGAGATCCAGCGATAAAATCAATTCCCAAGCATTAAAAGCAAGATCTGTCATTCATTTTTTCATCATTTGAGAAGCAGTTTTACTCTCAATAGAGAAAAAGTAAGTTTTTATGCAAGTAAATGAATCGCACGAACGATTAAACGCAATAATCACGATTAATTGTGATTAATCAAATCCAAAATAAATATTTTTGTTTACATAATATGTGTGTGTGTACTGTGTATATTTATTATGTATAAATACACACACACGCGCATGTATATATTTAAGAAAAATATGTTACGTTTCTATTTTAAATATATTTTTATATGACAATTTATATGATTATAGGTACATGCATGTAAATATTTTCCTAATATATGCTGTATGTGTCTCTATATACACATAAAAAATATACATACAATACACACACACATTCATGTAAACAAATTTTTTTTTTTTTTTTGGATGTTTCGATTAATCACTATAGACAGCACTAGTTATTAATATCTTTAAGTGTCATCTGTAATTAACATAATATAATAATAAATACATTAGTAAACAAACATAACAAAATAATCTAATAATTTAGTCTAATTATTATTAATAATATAATCATTAATTAATATCTGATAATTATATTTAAATTAAAATACCATTTAAATCGAATATAAATTACTAAATTAACAAACATAAATAAATAAATATAAAGATATAT
>JAUMHG010000072.1:5624355-5646360 GCA_032359395.1 Enteromius anoplus | reverse complement strand
AGACGCGGGTTCCCTGTCCTGTCGTTTGCGCTGCCTTGTTGAGCGTAGCACTGAAAACATTATATTTTACAGTTTATGTAAAACTGTAAAAAGTCTTTCTTTTTTTTACCGTACCGAACGGTTCGATACGACGTATCGTTACACCCCTAATATATATATATATATATATATATATACCATTTTCATCAAATAGGCCTATATGTTAACTAAATATATAGCCTGTGTAAACTTTCATATAGTGTGTGTGTGTGTGTGTGTGTGTTATGCTATATATACGTTTATATATATATATAAATCCCAATTATTTTACCAGTTCTTGAATGGCTTTTGGTGCTTTTCTGTGGTGTTAGTTTCTCTCATTAGTTTTAATGATGTAGGCCTGCTGTACCAGGTGAAACACTGTTGGGCTTTATCCTATTTTCTGTGCTCAAAAAAAAACTCTCAGAGCCTCTGCTCATAATAGAACATTTTATTACAACACAATACATGCTTTTCTTTTGAAGAGCTGCAAAGATTAAAAGTCTTCGATCAGTGTGGTATAAATCAAAGGTTGTCACAGCAGACGAGTACCATTTGCGCTTAGCAGAGACCCATCAGAGCCTGCAGTACACACCGTCCCACACTGTGAGATTTCCCACCAGAGCTCGTTCGCATTCCTCCACACCTCAGGCTTTCATTTTCCTGTCTGCAGAACCTGAGGTTTAATTAAATGGCAGCGCTCCAGAGAACAAAGTGAAGGAGAGAGAGAGAGAGGGACAGAGGGAGGAGAGAAGCAGGTGTTTTCTCCACTCAACGTTTTGGACACCTGAAATGCAGCCAGCATATCTGACCACGAGTCATAAAACACACAAACACACTATTATTCACAGTTCTCTTCGGTCCAAACTGTTTATCTTTAATCGCTGCTGAATAATAAGCTATACAAAGCCAGTGAAAACGGTATCAATTATTTAACCAAATGTCATTTCACCATAAAAAGACAGGATGTCCAGTCCGCACTTAACATGCAGTGCTAACAAGTGGCTGTCAAAATGTAAGGATAAGATGGCAGTAGACATTTAGTAGCTTTCCATTAACAAAAACAGACAAACATGGCTTGTTCTTAACTCCCCCTGCTGATTCAGCTTAAGGCTGAAACTACCATTTTCATCTGTCCTACACATGTTGACCTCTAAACTTTGCTCTCAGGGGAGTTTCTCAATGAACTGGCAGGGGTCAGACCTGTGTTTGACTTTGGAAGCCTAGAGTCCTCCTGCTAATGCAACCGAACTCTCATTCACTTCCAAACAAGAACACATTCCAAAATGAAAGAAGAGACAGACAAATCTCACAACAGAAGGATAAAGGAAATGCCATCCGGCTGTCACATACTTCCTTTATGGACAAGAGAGTCAACTCACAAGACAAGAGATGAAAGAGAGAAGGGGGTTAGTATTTTTTGTCCAAAGTGTCTGTGTGAGTGTATTAGTCTCTAGTCTTCTTGACCGAGGACTTAGCTCCTGGTTGCCTGGGATTTCTTTTAAAGAGCACGAAGGATGTGGAAACGCCCCGTTACACCCTTACAGACTCAGAGCTGGTCAGTGACTAAACTAGGGTTGGTCTTATTATACAAGACGGATATATTCTGGTCACTCAGATAATCTGCTGAGTGACAGTGAGATTGTTTGATGCAGTTCAGAGGATGCCGTGTTGTGTCTAAAACACAGTTCTGATGTGGCATATTCATATACTTCAAACACAGACGTGACCAGACAGGCCTGATCTTAACTGTGATGTGGTTCTTAGCTCTTTTTCACCTGTCCAAGCTGGACTGTTTTGGATGAGCTGAGTCATTGTTTTGTGCACATGCGAGATGGTATAAAAAAAAAAAGGGAGTAATTCTTGCAAAACTCTTTATTGCACGTGGTTTCTAGGTAGTTGCTTACAGGCCTGAAGCAAAAGGAAGTTCATGCCTTAGAGTGCAAAATAAAACCGAGATAAATCTGTGAGATAAAGTTTATAAGAAAAACGATCCCCTTAGTTACTGTTGCTACGTCGGACAAGGCATGCCAATCATGTTCTCACTCAGTGAAAAATACATTGCGGAGCAACACGCCGACAGACAAGACAGAAAAGATTACTTTCGGTATATTAAATTTGTCTTTTTTTTTTACAAATTCAAACAATAAATACCATTTTGTGGCTCGCTTACGTCGTGACTGATATCTGTAGTACCGTCCAGTAAAGAACGGATCGTCTCGTCCTCTTTATTAGTTACAGAACAAAATGAACATAAATGAACATCAGAAGGTATCTTGATTCAACCGTGGAAAGACGTCAGTATACATCATATTTCAAGTTCAAGTCCACCAACGTTTATCTACTCTGTTGGACGAAATGGCAGATTCAGCACTATGATTGGTCAAACTGCCTGCCAATCAAATTTCCAGCAAACTATCAATTATGATATATACATTGTGAGATATAAAGTCTCAATTCTAAAAAATATTATAGCAAATTTTTAAGATAATAGTTACAAAGTAGCAATTATGAGATATAAAGACATTTATGAGAAATAAGATTACAACGATGAGAAGTCTCATCTTGAGTCATTCATGATATTGTCATGATCTGGTCCTCGACCTCCCGCCTACAACCACCAAAGGCCACCTTATCTCCTTAGCTGAGCTACATCTTGGACTGCATTACCCCAAAACACCCCGTACCTGAGACTAATCACCCACACAGGTGTCCCTCATCAGCTCTCCTATTTAAGCTGCCCTCAGTGTAGGAGCCATAAAGGTGTTAATATTGTTGTATAGTGTTTTTCTATTGCATATGTACTTTTGACTGCATTTTGTAGGTATTTTCTGTGCTCCCCCTGTGGTGAATGAGATGAATTGTAACCCCTTTTGCATTTCCTGTGGGTAGCCATCTTAAACAGGAAGTGATGGGACAGTGGGAGACCTGCAGCCATTGACCTTCAGCCATTATTCCTCACTACACAGTTTTGTTTTATTTTTTCAAGTATTTATGTTTTTGATACAATAAACAAGTCTTTAATCAAAGGAGGCTTTGGAGCAGCGTCAATTTTACTTTCCCCACACGGAAGTGGCCAAACGTTTAATAAGAAGCCACTACAGTTTTCTGGTTGTTTGCTACCTGCCCCGACTTCGCCTGGTCTATCGTTTATGATTCTGGCTTGCCTGTATTGTTTCTGCTGCTGGTTTTGACCTGGGGCCTGTACCATGATGGTGGGTAAACAAACTCAGAGTTACAGGATTAGTTTTGGGTTGACAAATCCAAACCGATGCAATCAGGCATTATTGGTACCATGATGAAGCTCATCAACTTTCTTTGTTAACCCAGGCTTGTTCCTGAGTTAATGTAGCACGTGCACATGAAAGTGTGACATCAGCAATAAGCAGCCAATCACATGAAAAAAAACAAAAAACTTGCAAGTAAGCTGAATTATCTATGTTTCTATTAATTTAAAAGCCTATTACTATTAAACTAAACTGGCTTGTGTAATAGATTAAAGAGATAATAATTATATAAATAATAAAGTAATTCTAAAAATAATAATCTAAAGAAATCGGCTGCTTTTATCTTCAAACAATGTTTTTATTATGCAGCGTCCTTTAATTTGGAGTAAGAGAAACTGGGGGAGTGGCTTTGTTGCATCAGACATGTGTCACCTTGCTGGAAGCTGATTGGTCAAACTTCGTTTTGAGAGCTCTAACCCAGAACATGAACTGCCCCGGAGCAGGTTAGTCGTGCAGCGCAAGTTACCATGGCAATGAACACCAATTAAAGCCGAGTTTCTTTCATGGTACCTAAAACCCAGGATTGGTGCAAACTAATCTTAAACTTACCTGGCTAGCCAGCTAATCCGGCTTCATGGTACAGGCTCTCTCCTCCCTGACTCTGATTAAATACTGTGAATGGATCCACTCCCACTTGACTCACTCATTACAGATACACAGTAACAACTAGATATGAAGACAATTATGATATATATGAGATATGAGAGGATATAAGACAAACTTAAGAAATAAAATGACTATTCAGAGATCAACAATACTGACAGTCACAATTGAGATATTACGTCTCTACTTTGTGATATAAAGTTGCAATCGTATATAATCAGATTTTATTTCTCATAAAAGTACTGTGATCTAATGAAATGACTTGAATTCTCATGTCTTCATCGTTATGAGAAATAGTCTAAACTGTGAGAAATAGTTTATGTGAAGTGGTAAACCGAATTGATATACAGTCTTAAATATGATAAATAGATTCACATGAGTCATATTTTATCGATAATTATTATTTATGTTATTTCTGTACTCTGGCCCACCACTAAGCCTCTATATAATCTCATTTAGAAATTTTCCAGCTGTTTTGTATGTGTGTTTCAACAAACACAACTAATAAATCCTGAGAGACACTGCCTACACAAACACACCTTGCTCAGTGTCAGAGCCCTTCAATCCACACGTTAATAATTACAGCAGGATCTCAGCACCTCCGCATTAATACAGACAAAAAGACAAATATCCTGTGCTAAACATCCACCAGCATCCCGCAGCACCAACAATATAGAGCAGAAAATCCCCTTGAAACCAAACTCAGCAAAAGACAGGACCTCAGATTATTTAGCCCCTAGCAGAGACACGAGTGAGGAGCGCTGCATGAAAGTTTCAACAACAAACTTGGTTCCAGTTGAAACAAATGGGAGTTTAAGTCCTAATCCTCGACTCAAACAGGCATGATGGGTCCTAGATTAATCTTTCCAGCAGCCTAAGCCATTTTTAGCAAAGAGCAAGTAGCTGGCACAGATGACATTCATAATCCAAACAAATTTCATCACAGGTACTGTATATATGACCTTCAGGCATGTAGTTTTATTATACTGGCATCAAGCCCAGAGAGGTTATTGTGTTAGCATGTGAGCGTCACGTCTGACTGGATGGCAAGTTCATACATGTTTGCAGCATCTCTCTTCAAACGGCTGATTTAACAAAACGGTGCTTCCCGCAGTTTTGTTCAGATCACATGCTTTGAAGTTTCGTCTCCATGAAAGCAGAAAATCAGAGTGCTAACGGAGGATAAGGAACAAAAGGCCGGAGGTCTTGCTAAGTGAGCAGTGAAGCATTTCAGCCAGACAGACAACACTCCATGGCCCTTATAACGATGAGAGAGTATACATCCCACAAAGAACACGCACACACAAACGACATGTGATAAACCAGACATGGATGGATTTCCACACACAACAAAGCGATTAGCAGTAGCTAGTGACTGGTGTTTTTAGACACAACATAATCATGTTGTAGGGCTATAATGGTTGCAGCTCTTTGGCGTTTGAAAGAAAGGAAGGAGAGCCTTTTGTCAGGGGTATAATGCATAAATTAATTGGGCAAAATGAAAAGGCCAACTCTTTTCAACCTGTTTTGTGGTCAGCTTTCACCCTGCTCTCTCACTGAATCACTGGAGCCATTGATGATCTGTAACCACAGATTCTTACATCATTAACATGGTGAAAGAAAAGAAAAGACGGCCTGTTCGAACCAAGGGTAATGCTGACACTTTACAATAAGCTTTTTAACATTGATTCTGATTGGAAGTCAGTGTTTTTCTATTTGAAAAATCTTTTATTAGAAATCATATATCATCATATTTTTATTATTTTTTTTTTTTTATATTAGTTTGAAAATCGTTGTAAAAGTGCTCCAGCGATTTATACTGGACTTCATCAGAATAGTTCTTTTTCTGATTCAAAAACATGGCAATTAGGTTATTAGAAAGTCAAATTCTGAGATATCAAAAATATATACATTATTATAAAGATGCAATCATCTGGGCACCTTTAAAACACTCACACTAGTAATCCTGCATGTAAGTTAAAATACAGAAATAACACTTAACTGACAACGTTAAGTAGGCTATAGAATGATCACTACATGAGATCAGGATGTTGTGAATCTCCATAAAATGAATGAAACCACCCATCATTGAACGTTTTAAATCTGTCTATTTGAGGAAGGCCACAGGCATTTTGTGACCTCTATAATTGAAGGGAGATAAATAAGCTCTCTAAAGAAAAGCTGTGTGCCTGGCGCTGACAAAGCACTGAGAGACAAGTAAGAAAGATGGGAGACAGAAAGCCCAAAGTGTCTGATAATAACAGCATGTCTTTATGATAAACAACAGACTGTCGACAAGCGGCTGTGGAAAAAAAGAATAGAGGCTAAAGTGAGCAGCAGGTTACATACAACAGTTATCACCAAAGTACCAAAAATAAAAAATACAGTATACTTTCAAAAACATGCTTAAGTAGGGTGCATTGCCCTTAAGTGGGACAATACTTCACCCTGAATGCACAATTTTCCACATTGTACTTGTTGCTATTGACTGAAACCATTAAACAATGATGAAAAAATAAAACGGGAATGACATCTAGAATAATCTAAAATTGAAATATGTGAAGTAAAATGACTAAAACTTGAATGTTAACACTAAGCACTAAAAATACACAGATAAAGCTATATAAATTCACTATTAAATAATACTAAAATCACAAAGTTTACTTTGTATTACAGTACCCTAAGAAGGAATAGGAGACCTAAATGTATAAAAATCAAAGACAGAGATTTTCTACTTAAAGTAACTTGAAAAGCTTGGTAGCTCCATGACTAATTTTACAGTTCTTTATAAGATTTATTATAAGACCAGTTACACATTAAAACACAAATTAAAATGTTTTGATCCGCCTCTTTTATTTAAAGAAGAACAAAATAACAACTCGAAAAATCCCCCTAAAGAATATTTCCAAATTGAAATTATCTCCGGTTTTCATGTGGTATCAGACGGTTTGGATGTTTATCAAGGAGAGAGTGTCATGCTACAAAACATTTATTACATAATAAAAGTAAAAAGGTTACTTTGACATGTAAGAACAGGAAGCAACACAAACCATATTGTAGTACAGCAACTCAATTTCAGCATTCCTCCGAAACAAACGTGTTGTCAGAGGCACATCTGTTTCAGAGAGGAAGAGCTGTAATCTCCCACACACTCTTTAATAACGGACTAACACTCCCCAAACCTCTTCAACTAATGACAGAGAGTGAAGCAGCCTGGTTCCCTTATTTCAGTACTACATGCAGCCTTTACCTTTGATTAGCATTACTAATGCCACCTAGTGGTGATGTTTCAGAACAATAAATCAGAAGATATACAGTATATGCACACACACAAAACACCGAATAGACATTCCACACAGTACAATGCAACATGTCCAGCATACAGACTCAAGTATTCATTCAAATGGGTTATTTTTCATGCCACAGGTCTTACTTTAGTATTGTTGAAAAATGCTTCTCCGCTACAGAAATGAAGACACCAACAGAAGGACATGTAAATACTGTTTTATTGTAAGAAATGGACTTCAGTTAAAAATGTGGAACTCTTAACAGCCTGCAAGTACAAAATCAGGGAGAGAGAGACAGTTTGGTCGTGGTGCGGGGCCCACAATGTACTGAGTACCTTCGCTACAGATTGTTCTTAAAGGCCACAGAGCATTGAAAGAAAGGAAGGGTCAATCACTGCCTTTAACAGACATCACCTGCTTCCAAACTACTTCCTTCCACATTTTTACTTGCATCCATCCACCTTGTGCCAATATTCAGCAGTTCGGCTTATGTGAAATTACAATGGGATATTTTTCAATGCAAGCCCAGAAATGTGAGTGTCACTTGTTGTCCTATTGTCTCCTATTTAGACCAGATCCAGCACTGTTATATTCACCCAACTGCAGCAATGCGTCTAATCCAGTGAACCAAAACATCCAGCAGAGGCTCGTCTAGCTTAAACAGGCAAGTCCTTAAGGGTCAAGGTATTCGATAGCACCAATAACAACTCTGATTGCCGGTTTTGCATGTGCTATTGATGTATAATGCAACATTGAGAACTACACGCAGAAAGACTCCTAGCGCCTGAGAACGAGCGGAAAACAAAGAAGCTACGCGTCGGAGAATGTCAGAGTTGGCACAGTGATCTAAAGTCAGAATCATGTTGAATCTCCTAAAAAACAAGACAAATGAAGTGAGCGAGCATTGCCTGGAAAGATCAAATACATAGCTTTCAGAACTCGAGCGAGGCGTAAAGCTTTCATCGACTCGATATTTTTAGTGTTTTGCATTCGTATCATCAGCCTCACATGGTTATTTGGGGAATGGTCTTGAAAGAGTGCAAGATTTTAAAAGAACTCATTTTGCGTACTTAAAAGGTTCAGGTCTGAAAAAAAAACAATATTCTTCTTCTGCTGCCGCTACGCCCCTACAAATAATAATTCAAAGAATTTTAAAACTTGAACTTGAATTACAAACATTCGCCAAGAGAGAAGGAAAGGACAGAAAAACGCATTAAATATAAGGCAGTAAAACAGATAAGAAAACGGGCAGTGTTTGTCTAGTCAACTCAAATTTTGGCCGAGACCGCCAACGTAGTGGCTACTAACTTCATACGGATCATTCTTTAAAATGAAAGCAATAAAATTATCATAAAAACATTTAATCTCGTGCGACCACAGCACACTGGTGTCCTGCGGGCCAACGAGCACGACTGAGTGTTAGTAAACGACGCTTCACTATATCCATAAAATCAAGAAAAGACAAACGTCAGACTGGGTCCACTCCCTCCAGACAGTCTGTATAAGGCACAGTCACTGAGGATAGACTGGAGCGGTGGTGACTGCTACCTGCCTTGCGCTTAAAGCAAGCACCAAAACCATGAATGGAAACTAGGAAGTGAGAGGGGTTTTGCAATGAACTAACGCACGTTTTGTCATTCCGCCCCTCGGTTTTGTGTCAGTAAAAGTACGGTACGGAGTAAGACGTGATCACAGATATGTACCACAGCAGTGAGGGTGGGGAGACGCCGCCTGTAAATCACTACATTTCAAATAAGATAAATACATTTGCAGGTGTCTGAAAGAGGAAAGCAATATTAGATTGTATTTTACAGAAGGGAAACGCACTCTTCCTCGGAGAGAAACAGGAGTATTGTGGCAGCCAGAGGTCTGAGGGCATTAAAACAGTTCTGTCGACATGAAGTGTGTCTATGCATGCTTTTAGCAGACGCAATGGGATTCGCTATGGAGTTTATTCGGAAGTCCAAATGCATAATATGATGTGTGGATGGCGGGGTAGTGACTGTGTGAACAGGACGGGAATGGAGAGGTGAGAGGAGGGGGAAACTGCAGCGAGTCACGAGCATTAGAACTCCTCCTGGTCCTCTGACTCGGCGTCTGGAATGACAAACCCCTCCTGAGAGAGACAGAGAGAGACAGAGAGATTGAGTCACCCGATAAGAAAAGTCTTGCCATTTAAAGATTCTTCTGCTGTTTTCCACTGCAGATGTTATAAAACAGGAAGCACCTCAGGAAGAAAACATTGTTTATTGTGATTAAATTACACTTGTTTAACACAATCTAAATAAACGGATGACTTATTGAAAGTTTAAATTGTCGTGCTGTTGTGACACGTGACAGCATCAATATGGCGGATGTAGTACGTCCGAGTTCCATTCATACTATATAGAACCTGTTTTAACGGTCGGGTAGTACGTTCGGTTTTTAATGTAGTACCTACTTAAGAAGTATGCCATTTCGGACGCAGTGTCTGTTTGGGTCAAAGACGAAAAAGGGTTTAACCATAAAAACAAGTGCAATACTGCTCTAAATTGCTTTTCACAATTTTTTTTTCTCTTTAAAATTACAATTTTGTTTTTGTTTTTCTGAGCCAAAACTACATATCCCATTTTCCGCTAATTTACTAAATGTACCCACTAAAATGTCATTCATTGTAACAATCTTGTCAGGCATATTTACAACAAAAATCAATTTATGACGCATTAAAAGATGAGGTACTTTCACACCAAATACTAATTAGATAAAATGTGCCACTATCCTAAGTTTTGCCCATTTATCAGTAAGTTTTACTTATTTAATATGTTTCCTTGTTCTTTTATATGAGTCAGAGTAAGCATTTTTACACAAAGATTGCGTTACACTGAATGACAATGTAACATTATGTCTAACAAATTTCGACATTTTATTCTCCAAAAACATATTTGTTCAGCAAATTAATAAACAAGACCGTCTAGTTTGGATCTGCAACATGTCTATTCATACTTTCTCCAGACTGTTAAGGACTTTTCACACTAAGCAAAATGTGAGGAATGTTTTTGACAAATAGTGCTTTTACTCCGAATGCGAAACCAATGTTCACCTTCAGCTAATTCACGTCTGCACACTAGATGGCGCCAACCAATTTTTTTTCCTCCTCAGATGTGTATCTCATATAACTTAATATTTCAATTAAAGTAAACAAAGTTTGGTTTTACACCAGAAACACAAGCGATCTATACCGCTTATAAAGCTTCATCCTGAAACATCATTAGAAGTACAATAGCATCAAGCAACTTGAAAATGATGTAATTTTTTATGTATTTGCCTGACGTTACCCAATTTAAACCATAATTGAGCGCTTATAATAACATCCAATTGTGATTTATAAGTGATTTTGACTTTAATAAGCAGACACATGTACTCTTTTAATGTTTAATAACACTACACTGCTCATTTTTTAGGTTGTAGTACAGTTATGCTTTGATTTACCATATTTGATGAGCTTGGTGTATTTGCACTGATCAATGTTTATGCATGAATACAAGCCCCAATTACATCTGTTCATAATATAAAATCAGCATGCCTATTCAGAAGACTTGGATTAATAAGACATTTACAATGTCTTTATAATGAAGCATACAGGTTTTGGGGGAACGGTCTTTTAACGAAGGAGCAGAAATCATTCAGGTTTGATGAAAATATCTATAAAAGTCCTATGACTTGTGCGAATGAAAATGGCATAAGGGTGAAAGAATTTTCATCAGCTATCCCTTAAAGTCTAAGAAGATGCGATATCGGCCAGAGAACATAGAATATATTATTATCTAGTCTGAAAAGGCCACGAAGAAGTCAATAAGTATGGCAACATTGCTAATTACTAATATGGTCTGTTGTATCAAACGTTTCTCTTCTGAGACTGTAGTTCTGTTGGACTCACGTCTGTGGCATAGAGAATATCCACAATCCTCTGCAGGGTGGGGTCTCCCTCCCCGTCCTTCTCTTGACAGATCAGCTCAATGTTCCTCAGTTTGCCAAAGTAAAAGTCCCGCTCCTTCTCCATGTCCTGGATTGTAGACTTCAAGATGTTTAACTGAAAGTCACCAAACAAACATTTTAGTCTTTAAACCTAGAGCACACACACACAAACACACACACACATATATATATATATATATATATATATATATATACACACACACACACACATACATATACATATATATATATACACACACACATATACACACATACATACATATACATATATATATATACACACACACATATACACACATACATACATACATACATATATATACATATATAAATAAAATAAAAAGTACAGACACTAGACTGTATCATACTACAAAAATGAGTTTCACAATGTGAGAGTGAATGTAGCATGACAAACCTCTTGAATAAGCTCTGCCCTTTCCTCATCACCACCAGCCCCAGGTCTCCGTGCAGAGCTGGGTGCCATCTTGGGTGTTACCTTGGCAACGGCTGCTCTCTGTGGTGCTGTTGGGAACAAGCAATAAGTGGTTAGATGCTAGTGGTTAGAACAAACTAGTCTGAAATACAGGAAATAGGGTCAAGTAGTTAATAAGATTCTGACAGTATAACAGAACATCACTGGTCCTGTTAATGAAATGCACTTAAGTGCAAGTCATTGTGTTGATAATAACGTATTTATCTGCAGTTAAAGTGAAAGCAGCAGGCTGGAAATAAAATCAACATGTAATTAGAACGGTACGGCGATGCTCACTTTTCACAATTCAATTAATTCTCAATTAATGAATACATTCAAGCATACGCTGTTTTTTTCCTTGAATATCCAACGTCATTTAGAAACATTGAAGTATGATGGGTCGTGAAGACCATTTCATTCTGCTTTTATGCCCATCTACGCCCACATATTAAAATGACAAACAGTCTAAAAGCATATCAGACTGATCACATGTTCCCTTCTCAGAAGAGTTTCTGTCCAGCTCTTTCCATGTGGGTTGGTTAGTTGACACTTACAACTATTTCATGTTGTGACTTTTAAACATTCAATATACTAGAATAACTGCAGTAACCAAAACCATGTGTGTTTCTTAGCTGACTTCAGTGAGCAGATGGTGACTAGTTAGTAAAGACAGATGTATCAGCAGAAATGGGACCAGACTAAAACTGTTGCATAAACCAAAGTTCACAAGCTACATTCAAAGTGATCAACCATTTGAATCTCCTACAGACGCTGAGGACATTTAAAAAGCCCAATCACACAAGCCTCCTCTCAAACGGTCTTAAAAGGAGAAGACTGATGGACCGCAGCGAGACGTTTTTGGCAAGTGAATACGAGGGCGAGAACAGAATAATCAGTTCATCTACCTCCTACTGAAGAATTCATGTAAGTGCAAATGAACATAATGACCATTCCTGATCCCAACCACCTTACTGTCTCCCCAAAACTAAACACTGTTGAATGCTACTGTAGCTCCGACCTTTTTGGGAAGGTGTGTAAAACATAAAAATATGCGTTTAATTGTAAATGCTGAGATCAAACTATGAAGTGCAATGTAACCAACCAGCATTCATGATCTTCTTGGGCTTGCTAAGGGCAGACATGGAGGGGTTGGGTGCAGGCATGGTGTCCTGACCCTGTCGGGCTTCCACTGGGTCATAGTCTTTTCCATCGTAGTTGGCGTCAAAGAACTTCTTAAACCACTGAACAAATTCAAAATTGTCTTGGAATTTGCCCTTCACCAACTTGTCAACCGGGATAATCTGGTGGGGGAAAAACACATTCAAATATTACTTCATGGTTTTATTGATTGCAGAGATATTGTTTCAACTAAAGTGAGCTAGACAACGATGTATCTAAATTCAATAATGAAACACCTTTAACTGAAAATTGAGTGTTTAATATTGTCATTATTATACATTACTGACACTCTATTCTCCAATTTGTTTTTCTCAACTTGACCAGACAAACACTGCCTGCGCAGACAAGCTCGAGGAAAATAAATTAAGCAACTTACTTTGTCAATGCCCATTTTCTTGAAGGCAGCCTGCAATATCTTAAAATTGTTAATGTATTCATGCTCTAACTTTGCACCAAATTTAACTTTCTTCAAAGGTATGCAGCCTGGAAACAACATGTCCATAAACTGGCAGTAAGCTGCACCTGTAGAGAAAACCAGATTACAGTTGATGAATTGAAAAAAAAAAAAGCTTCCATTACGTCAAAAGATATTTATTATAAAGTGCTTTACGGCACACCCATTTCTTTAGCAGCACCGGTTTCCATTCTTTTTATCATAGAGATTTAAAACAAGCCTTTGATAAAACAATAGAAGCCAGAAACCAACCTAAACAATGATTTCCTTAAATTTCCATACAAAATTTCATTTTTACTTTCGGAACCGAGCTGTTGTACGCCGTACAACAAAGTCCCATACATTCTGACATTCATACACTCTTTAGAACAAAGCCTCACACGATTCACCTGAACATAAAAGCTCAATCTTGGTAAAGTTCATCTGTAGAGACTCATTGATCCACGCGAGCATGTCATGGCGACTCAGATTGTCGCTAGTCACCGAGGTGGAATATACGTTTACAGCCATGTCCTAGAATGAAGCAAGAGATAAATGAGACATCATGATGAATAACCATGTGCTGGAATTTAATAGTGCTGAAACAAGGGCATAAAACATTAGGTCATTACTGACCAGTATCATATTCTAATAATACAATAGATTTACTTTGTCTCAATTTTACTATAAAGCATGCTCAATTATTATCATACATTAAACTTCACAGAATATCCAAGGAAAACAAGCGCTGCAATGAACGGATATCATCACATGACGTTAAATCTCACATTTTCCTCCTCTATCCATAACCAACTAATAAACAACATTCTTAATTAATTGAAAAAAATAAGTCAACAAATCCTTTCCCAGTGTGAGATAAACTACGAAGAAGAATGGAGCTGTAATTTGTAATGTCATTACGCCAGCCAGAGTCTCAAGACACCTTTGCTCAGATGCTGAGAAAGACAGCAGTATGTGTCAGTCACATAATCTCATAGTCTTAAAACCTAATATGTTGCCTTACATAGCCTTCGACTCGAAGTCATTTTAATTTATAAGCACGTTTGACTCGAATGCGCCTTTGACGCCCAAAATGCTTTATTTATGGGCAGCTTGCAGGGTTTTAAAATACAGCCCTTGAGACAAACACCGCCTCAGCTGCTCTTCTACATCCAGGCCTCGCCTTCCACACTATTAACCCTTATAACAGACGTATATTCCGATATTTATTAAAACGAGAAGGCTAAAATAAATATACGTATTTACTTAAAGGTGAAACACCGGCCTCACAGACCAAAGTACCGCCGAAATATGAGACAAGCCTAGCTAATTCTTTGTCCCATAAAACATCAGCAGCAGCAGCAGCTTCCGTTAGCGGCCGGGGCTAACCGTTCATTTCAGCGCACTCATTTAAAATACACCATTCACAATGGCTACATAACGCTTTAACGACGTTGTCACATCATAACCTATCTTTTTGCGGCATTCGTATGTAGTATAAATCAAAGGAAGAATATCTAACGGTATTTGAGATATCTCAGCCGAGTTTTACCTCTCGTTCGCCGGCGCCTCTTTCTCTCAGATCATGCGTCTGTTTGTTCTTTGGGCGTCTTACGTCATCACGTACACATACGTATGAAAGGGGCAAAATAAGAGTCTTTCCGTCGCATCGTCATTGTAATATATTGAACGAATTTTATTAATTTCTTTCTTTTTTTTTTTTACTTTTTAAATAATAAATAGTTATTGATGTAGAAATGTTTATAAACCATAACTGGTTAAACGATCAAAGAATGTGTAAGGGAACTTTTGTTTGAATAAAGTATACATTTGCTGCTTATTAATAGAAAGTACTTAATTTTGAGAATGGGCTATTACAATCCAAAACTAAAAAAAATATGGTCATGCACAATAATGCATTTTTGTAAAAACTAGAAAAATATAAGCTGATAAACAATGTTACAGTAACGTAAATGCATACATAGCTGTACTTGACACAAATGTGTAAAACACCGAAGATTTGTCTCATGAAGACTTTATTTTTCTTACAGATATCATCTCTGCTTATTCTTTTGTATTTACAGTATGTAAACAAGAGAGTCCACAAGACAAGAGAAAAAAGAAACATGCCCACAATAAAGATAATCTTCTCCTTTACTCCTCTAGACATTTGCTTGCTTTTGTTTATTTGTTTGTAGAGAAGCCTTTTATGGGTGAAAGATATTGAAGAATTAAATCTTTGAATCTTTCAAAACAAAACAACGTAGTGACAATCCATTAGTACTAACAATCATATTTCATATTTTGACCTTGTACAAACACGCTCTTCATTTGGTAAAAATGAACGCACTCTTTCAGAGGCACTTCTAAGTGCATCTTTCACATTAACAGAAAAAAAAAATGATATTGATCAAACACGTTTGCTGAAGTTTACAAAAGTTGATATGTATAAAAAAAGGACAACAGTTTTACAGTTGCATATTTTATATCAAAGGTTGTTTCTGTCTTTGTACTAAACAAGCCACAAATTCAAATACGAAATGTACATAGAAATGAATCGAACATTTATAGGCATTACCCTAATGTTGTGTTGGATGTAGTGAACAGGAAGTGACACCATATTATGATCACACTGAACAAGGAACGGTCTGTTCGAAATGAGTCGAGGTCCTTTGGTGTTAACATCTGACTCTCTTTGAATGGCACTGTTCTGATGATAAAAAGATTTCAATCACACTCGGGTTATGAGACAGCCACAGAGGAGCTGCCTTTAGTGTTGTCCGTGGAAGGGGAGGGTCCTCGGTTTGCGGGCGATGTTCTTTCTCCGGTCGGTGAAGGTTGGGTTTTAGGGGACTGTCCTACAGGTTTTCCCACTGCGTCTGAACTTGCTTCTGCTTCAGGTTCCTGCTGAGATGCCGTGGCTGAAGAGATGAAAAAGACAAAGTTATAACTCAGTTGCTATTCGGTAATAAATGCAAAAGAAAACAGAGCATGGCTACATTTAAAATAGAATACTAGTCCACCTAATGAATACAGCACAGTATACAGCCTACTAGTTAAAAAATGGATCCTTTTCACCAATTCTTCTGATGCATTTTTACAACTATTAACACTGTAAATGTAGCAAGTTTTTATAATTAAAATGAAAAAAATATATATAAATAAATATATATATATATACACACACACACACATCCAGGGAAATTTGACAGTGTTCTTTTATAAACAACAATCTTTCAATTGTTTCTCCCTATTTTAGAAAGTCATAGACACACTATTGTGGATTTTAATCTTTTGCTATTGGGGCAAAACGGAGTGCAAAAATGCTATATGTTAAAGTTGTTATTCACCATTACAGAAGTTGGACGAGCCCTTTCAAAGAAACCCCCTAAGTTGAAAAGGGTTTATAGAAAATTGTAAATAAAATAGCAAAAAAGACAAATAAATACATAAATGGTAAAACTTTCAATGATCTTTTTGAGGTTAAAATGTGTTAATTTGTATTTTTTTATCAATGTAAAATGCATTAACATCCCTTAAATAATATTTTAATCATACTACAAAAAGTAAATGATGACATTAATAATAATTCAGTGCACAGTATACACACTATATATACACTGGTGGTATGTTGGTGTATGTATGGTGGAAGAGATGATGCCAACCCCACAGAGAAACAACACACAGCACTACCGAACTCTGCTACTAATTTATAATGTTCCTTGTCTGTTCGATTACGTCATTAATTGATCTTTACCTCACATCTACGCCATATGTACATGTACAAGCTACTACTACGTATACTGTAAAACATTACTTTGGTGTAAAGCTGCTTTGCAATGATATGTATCACGAAAAGCGCTATACAAATAAATTTGAATTTGAAAAATAAAGTGCTTGTTTCATGATCCCCTCTTTCTTCTGGTCTTTTGGTAAAAGTAAAAACACTCTTTGAAACAAAACTTGTAAAAGCAGGTTTTTATAGAATTGCCATTGAAAGAACCATTTAGTGTAAGTGTAACATATTGATTATTCCATTATAAAGAACCTTTAGTGCAATAAAAAGTTTAATTGATGATAAAGGTTCTTCACGGAACCATAAAGAACCTTTAAAGGCAAAAACGGAAAAAGAGAGCAAGGTTACCTGACTGTGTGCAGGACTTCATGTGCTCGGGCCAGTGTGCCTGCTGGCAGGGGTAGTCACAGTAACTTGTATTCCAGCAGCAGTAGAAAATGGCCTCTTTCTTGCAGTTGGCACACCACTGCTTCTTCTTGGTCTCGTCCACCGCCTGCTGTTTCTCCATCTCCATCTGTTTCTTCACCTCTGACACCAGACGTTCTCTCTCCTGCTCCAGACTCTGCCTCATTTCAGCCATGGTCAGCTCTAACACACATAAATGCACACATAATAATGATATATCAGAGGTTGAAGGTCATCTAGAACTTGTTGTAGAGGAGTTTAGTGATCCGTTGTCTGTAAATGTTCTATTCATTACATCGGATAAGGATCACAAAACTACCATGAAGCAGTTTGCAGAGCTATTGTAAGCCATAAAGGACAGTTACCGAGGTTGTGTTTCATCTCTAACAGCTCCTGCTGATGCAGCCACTGGAGTTTCTCAATCTCGATCCGCAACCGTCGGATCTGGAACAGAATCCAAAGGCAATGTCAAATTTATAAAATACGTATGAATTTTGGAACGCAATACAATCAAACAGAAATAACATAAGAGCGCAAACCTCTGCAATGGTGTTTCCCGTCGTGCTCTTAGAGAGATCATTGTATATCTCTGTCATTGTTCCCTTGATCACGTCCATCATCTGTTATTATGATGCAAAAAAAAAAAAAAAGTATTATTTAAAAAAAAATATTTAGGCACAATTGAAAGTAACAGTGGTTCAGCTGCAAAATCAAATCAAAAATCATTTAAAATAATTATCCAAAAACTTTATTAATTTCATATAACGAATTTCCATGAGTGATATAGATGTAAATTATATATATTATAATTACTTTCTGAATGCTTGAATGAACAGCTTTTGGATCAGACATTAATATCTGACTTACCTTAGTGGTGTACTTGGCAATGTCAGCCGCGACATCAGCAGAGGCCGGAGGGGGGAGGGAGTCTCCAGCCAGACAGGAAGTGGATGTACCAGAGCCCAAGTTAACAGGTGAGGCATCTTTATGTTGAACAGCTGGTGACAACAAGAGAGAGGATTAATGCCACCTTGAACCAACATTATGGGTTCAGTACAAAATATGGTGCGTGATGTTTATCACCACAGACAATGAACTTGTCTAAACCTTTGGTTTTATTGTTGTATCTGTTGTTTTTAAAAGCAGAAATCAATCACTTTTGGAAGTATAGTATAGTAGAGTATAGTATAGTTCAAATATACAGTAGTCAACATTTGAAGTGGATCAACAAGATGTCCTAAGACAAGAAAGAGTATTGTTTTTGTTTTAGGACAACTTTTATAAAAGGTTTTGATCGACTTCAAACGTTGATTTTACTTTTCTTTTTGGTGAAAACTATTTTTTTTTTTTTTTAATAAATTTTTCATTAGTCTTTTTTTCTAAGAAAAAAAATGTCATTAGTCTAACAAGGATGGATATAAGATGAGCCATGATGTTCAATTTTTATATATATGATGTGTTGACACCAGCATCTAGTCAACCTAGAAGTCTCTCAGTTTATGTGATTTCTGCAGAGCAAAGGATTCTGGGTAGCTTATCAAAGGAGAATTTGATGATTTGAATTTGAATGATTATTAAAAAATCTAAATAAGCATATTGTTAGTCTAAAAGGAAATATTCATTAAAAAAAATTACAAAAGCATTTTTGGATTATTTTATTTTCAAAAGTGTTATCATTTTTTTTATTTCAGGGCAAGGGGTTTTATTTTCAGCTATTTTTTAATGTTTCTAGATTGTTTGAATAAAGACTTTTTAACATTTCGGGAAACAGAAGATATAATTTTGCACCCAACCAAAGAGCAAATTAAACAAAGCTCTTTTCAGCAAGTAGTACATATATGTAGTTTTGATGAAATGAACATTTCTGCACTGTCAAGTGTTTACCTTTGACGGACTGTCTGGTCTGGTAGCGTGTGCTGGAGTTGTTGGCGGAGGTCTGTGGCTGCGCTTGGCTCTGCGTCGCTATCTGAGAAACCGCCTCACCTTGCTGTTGCTGTTTCTGCACCTTCTGAGACGACGTCTGGAATTTACCACCAGCTGGGTTCCAAGTCGCAGGCCGCTGAGCTGGCTGTGTGCTCTCCTTAGGCAGCAGAGGGCGCTGTTTTTTCACCACACTGGAAGCGACTGGGACAGCAGAAGTGGCCTGAACAGCTGAGATGGAGGTGGTGGATGCAGTGGCAACAGTGGCTGGAGGCTTGATGGCTGATGCGGCTGTATCTTTTGGACTGGGATTTAAAGACGATGAAGTGTTATCTGTGGACGAAGGAGCTGATATGCTGGTAGTTTTACCTAGATATAGAGAAGAAGAAAGATAAAGATTCAGATTAAAAGTGCTCCAATTATGCAGTGTGTAACATACACTGATAATACACTGGGCAACTTTTTGAGCAATGTTGCTTGGGCACTTTTTAATTGAGAATTGGTGACAAGGACTATTTGGATCAGTCTTCTTTGGCCCTGTGTCTTACCTGGTTGACCATTTACACTAACATTTCCTAAAGTTGCTAGGCAACATAGCTCAGTGTATCATAAGCCCAAGGGTGATTCTGTAATTGCGGGTGCATTTGGTGTCTGAAGTCTGTTACCATCAAACTCGGTTACCATAAAGTAACAATAGTGTAACAGAATTGACAGTTTTATTTGATCTTTTCCAAAAGCGCCATTTGCTGGCATAGATGCTAAGAAAACATGACACTAATGAAAACATGATTAAAAGACTTTTTGAGTAACCCAATGTGAGATGAGTAATTCTGTTTTCCTTGTGATATTGTGGTAACAGAGTTGACGTTCTTCAAGATAACTCTTTGTGTAATTAGTTTTTAGATTAAAATATTTTCGTTTCAGTGCTGCAGATCTTATCAGTGAGTGAAAGTGACATCATTTCCTGTACCTTACACAGTTCTGGGGATTATTCCACCAATTTAAAGGCCAAATATTGCAGTTTTAAGACGCTTTTTAAATAAATTATTATATTATTATGGACTGTAACATCTAGTAATTCATAACAATTAGTATAGAATAATAATAAATAAATTAAAAAATAAATAAATAAATAACCATAAAAAAAAAAAAGACGTTGGACACCGAATGTACCCTCAATTTTAGAATCACTATAAACTGAATGAAAACATCCTGCAATGTTTTAAATCTGAAAGTACACCGTGTATAAAGTTATTGTCTCTCAAAAGAAAGAGTCGACTCTGAATCATTGAAACAATGTCAAGCTGTTTCAGCTTGAAGTCAGCATGAAACATTAACTTATTGCTCGCCCACTTGTTGGTCTTTTCCGGTGTGTCTGAATGAAAATGCTAATTTATTCTTAACCAATAGACGCTGCTCACAAACACTGCTTTAAATGAAATCGACCAATCACCAGAGAGTTTAGGAAAAATAAATCGTTGAACGAATCATTTGCTAGTTGTTGAATAAATAAGGCAAACATAAATGCATGTTATAAGAAAACGAAAGTGTAACAACCTGTTGTTTGGGACTCCCAAAACCAAAATACGAACCCATAATAGGGGGTGATGCTTTTACGGAAACAAAATCCAAACTGTTAGGTACCTACCATCTGTTTTAATGCCTGTCTGATCTTTAGTTGTGGAGATGGGGGCTGATGGGGTCTCCCGCTTGGCTTTCTTCTTTTCCCTTCCACCTTGATCTTCACCGAGGTCAATCACCAACTCCCGCTCTGAGTCAGAGTCCACATCCAGCTCTGATCCAGCAGGCTGAACGTCATGCCCAGGCTGAGACTTCTCCTTCTGGCTCTGCTGCGGGGGTTTGCTCTTCTCCTGCGAGTCTTTATCCCCGTCAACACTTAACTTCTCTTTGGTCTGGGGATCGGAGGATTTCTTGTCTGCACCTGGTGTCCCTCCAGCTGTCGATGGAGCAGCGTCTTGGTCATTTCCTTGAGCGGACGGAGGTCTGGGTCTCTTTTTGGAGTCTTTGTGGACACTGTTGTTGTGGTTAGTGTTCTTGGGCTTCTGTTCATCCTCAGACACGTATTCGCTGTCGCTGGAGTCAGATTTGTCAGAGTCATCGGAGTCACTGTGCTCAGCACCGCTGCACACATCATCTAAGATCTCATTGATTCCTGTGGATAGAGAAAGAGACATTCTTTTCGGTTTTCATTTGACAGACTGCATAAGCTCAAAGGCAGGGTTTCAGACATGCAACACTGTATGCTCACCTACACTCAAATTATTTCTTAAAAATGTTTTAAATATTATAACGTGTTCATAGAAAGTATAAGTTCGTATAAGACTGATGTCTTATATACTATTTTAATAACGCCTTTACTACCTTTTCTTGGCCTTGAATGTGTCAGTTGTGTTGCCGTCTACGCAGGATCAAAAAAACTCTCAGATTTTATCCTAAATATCTTAATATGTGTTGTGAAGATGAAGTCAAGTCACTTTTATTTCTATAGCGCTTTTAACAATACAGATTGTAGCAAAGCACTAAACATTATCAAAATAGAAGAACAGAGTGATGGTAATGTATTATGACGAGAATTAAACTTTATTTATCAAATGCAGAGACGGTCTCTG
>JAUMHG010000072.1:5593012-5609480 GCA_032359395.1 Enteromius anoplus | reverse complement strand
TTGAAGATGCAGGACAACCACCTAGTAGTGCATTACAGTAGTCCAGTCTAGAGGTCATGAATGCATGAACTAGCTTTTCTGCATCAGAAACGGGTAACATGTTTCGTACAATGTATGCACTAAAGTTAAACGGAAAAATACTGTGTCGACGTTTACAAAATTTTATCGATAATTAGCATTTCCATCAGCTATAAATTTGAAGCGTTTAATAATTTATTGTAAAAACTCCTTGGATGGAACTGGAAAAAATATCCCAACATTTCAAGAATTCGGGTTGCACTTTTACTGGAGTAATACGTTGTCAGGACATCTGTACATATTTGTACATTGTCAAATGAAAATTCACATAAAATGCTTTGTTTTACAGGCTTTGGCTTAGCTTTTAACCTGCAACCAGCTCTTACCATAATCGGTAAATACTTCCTTGTGAAAAGGCCCATAGCAAATGGCCTGGCGATGGCAGGTAGCCCGGTCTTCCTGTCCACCCTGGCTCCCCTCAACCAGTTTCTCTTCGACCATTTTGGATGGCGAGGAAGCTTCCTCATCCTCGGAGG
This sequence comes from Enteromius anoplus, assembly GCA_032359395.1. Taxonomy (NCBI): domain Eukaryota; kingdom Metazoa; phylum Chordata; class Actinopteri; order Cypriniformes; family Cyprinidae; genus Enteromius; species Enteromius anoplus. Next base: position 5,608,926 of record JAUMHG010000072.1, on the reverse strand, counting down.
AGTGGTGCTCAACTGCTGCGTGGCAGGATCTCTTATGAGACCCATCGAGATAAAAACAAAACTGCCAGCGAGCAAAACCACCGATGCAGGAAAACCGGATGTCAGACCTCAGACAGCTGGACAAAACGAGTCCAAGCGGTCAGGCTGTGCCGCAAATGTCAGCCAATTCATTGATGTCTCCCTCTTCAAGCACAGAGGCTTCCTGATCTATCTAGTAGGGAATGTGCTCATGTTTTTTGGATTTTTTGCTCCAGTTGTCTTCCTGGCACCATATGCCAAGCATCAGGGGATAGATGAGTACTCTGCAGCGTTCCTGCTCTCCATATTCGCTCTAGTAGACATGTTTGCTCGTCCAGGAACGGGTTTGGTCGCCAACACCAGATGGATCAGACCCAAGATCCAGTATTTCTTCAGCTTCGCTGTGACTTATAATGGCCTGTGCCATATGATGTGTCCGCTCTTACCTGGTTACAGTGGTCTGGTGGTGTATGCTGTCTTTTTTGGCCTGGCTTTTGGGATGGTGTGTGCTCTTCTGTTCGAGACGCTCATGGATTTGGTGGGAGCCCAGCGGTTCTCCAGCGCGGTTGGACTTGCCACCATTATAGAGTGTGGGCCTGTCCTGGTGGGGCCGCCCATCTCTGGTAAGTACAATGAGATTCTCAAAGTCATATTTCTCTGTGTTATACTGTTCAGGATGTTTATTCACAGATTTTTGTCCTCAGGTTTGCTGGTGGACATCTTCATGGACTATAAATACATGTACTTTGCTTGTGGTATCATGATGCTGGCTGGAGGCATCTTCCTCTTCATCATGAATTACTACAACTACAGAGGGTTGGAAAAGGAACAGAAACAGAGAAAGGTGGAGGGGCTGGAAATTGGCCCTGCCAATGAGGAGGACAGTGAAGAAGAGATCAAACTCAGCACAGGGGAGGAAGTATAGGACACTCCACCTGCAAAGAGTTATAAATCTGTCTTTTTCTGTTCAAATCTGTCAAACTCTATCTGTGTCTGTCATACTAACTGTCTATATCTGTCTATCCATCGGTTGAGAGGTGGAGGTTGATATTATTTTATATTCTTAACTGTGCATTAGTTCAAAGCTTCCTAGTCAAGAAGCACATCAGAAAGTATTTGACTGCTGAATGCCATGACTCACCAATTAGTATTCTAGAAATAATTCTGTTTGTTTTTGTAATTTGTTATTAAGATATATTGCTTTATATTCAGTTTCTTTTCTGTATATTGTCGCTTTAATTGTACAGGTTTAATTTTAATCTGAAAATGTTATGCAGATTGTGTTGATTATCATAACAGACGTTAACATTCAAGTTGACAAATAAAGAGTGAAATGTCTTAAAAATCATTTATTTATCTAAAGACAGCACAAATTATTAGCACTCATAGATTCATTCTTTACACATTGATTAAAAAACAATTGGCTGGTTCAATATATTTAAACTTTTTACTTGCATCTCAGAGCACCAGTGTTACTCAAGTCAGGAGAAGCGATCGGTCATGTGATCATCATAGCTTTTAGTGTCCGATCTATGCATAGAAACACTACAGGCCTTATTTACGAGTGGAATGTATGTACCAGACGATTAAACACATTCCAAAGCTTTAAATGCATTTGCTGTGCAAGCTTTGCTATGTACATATCTATGTTACAGACCCAGCCATCCTTGTTTAAAGGGATAGTTCACTCAACATTTACTTTGGACTCTGGAACGAAGGATGTTGGTTCCAAACAACATTGGACTGTATTGACTCCCAACACAGAGACATTTCTGAAAATATCTTTTGGGTTTCCAACAGAGAAAAGCAAATCATACAGATTAGGAACACGAGAGTCAGTAAATGAAGACACAATCGTCACTTACATAGACTAATTTTTGGAAAAACACTTTAAAAAGCATGGCCTTTTCATTCAGCACACACAGAACAGACAGGAACAGAAACCAGAGAGGGTTAGAGCTTTAGCCAGGGATGTTTAAGGCACTGAGCTGCTGTTGCCCTCCGCTCTGGCAGGAAGTCTAACATCTTTAACAGGAAATCAGAGAAAAGTGATGCCTCTCTGAGGAGAAAGTGATATTTCTCTACCAGCACTTCATACAGCCCCCATGGACGGAGGACGGCTATTCGCCGCAGGTCACCTGTGCAAAAACCAGCATAGTTAATAATAATAGTAGTACAGCACCTGCTGTAACAGGTTTGTGGAAGAGCTATATTCATTTTACTCTAGTATTGTACTCACCTTTGCGGTTGAAATACTCATGGGAATATTTCCCGGAAAGAGCCACTGACACTGGGATCTTACCCAGCAGCTCAATAATATGAGCCAGGTGGTCTATAAATAATAGAAACGGTCAATCCCACAAATCTAAAACAATGCTCACAAATAAAAAAGACTGATGATGGCTATTAAATACCTTCCTCTAAGGAGAAATTCGGCCCTGCTTTAGGTTCAAATAAGGAATCACCAGTAATGAGCTCAAATGCCTGTTGAAAAATAATACAGATGAAAATAAACAATCTTTTTTTCATTACTTATTAAATATATTAGAGTATATTACATTTTTAAAATGATTAGAATCAGATTACAGTTACAAGATTACATGGTTCATAAATTATTCATATATATATATATATATATATATATATATATATATATATATTTTAAATCTACTTGATTCTTCTTTTTTTCTTTAAAATGGATTTCTACAAATCGTACTGTGTTACCAATTAGCTTTGACTATGTTCACAAAAGTTGTGCAGATAAACCATGTGTTAAAAACAAACGGTGCATGCATGAAACAGATCATTTTGCAAGTTACTAAACTAAGCTAGCTGTGAAACGCTATGTCTTCATCATATCCAGTGACATTTAGTAACTGTTGAATGGTTTGGGAAACCCTGGTGTAATGTAATGTATAATTAATTATATGACGTTTATATATAATAATAATAAAAAAAAAATTCTTATATGTTTTTTATATATCAATATGGTTTATTCAATTGTAAGTTTAAAACAAAGAATAATCTAAACGTAATCTAAGTACTTTACCTTCAGTTACAGATAACATTGCTAACTAGCTTTCATCATGTAATCTGTAAGAAAACAAAAATGTTAAGAGAGCAAAATGACGCTACTTTGCCTGAATTGTTCAATAAAGCGGTTATTTTTTGTTTTCTTTCTGTATAAAAAGTATTCTTGTCGCTTTACAATGTTGTGGTTGAACCATAACAATGTTATTTACTTGGAAGAGGTCATCTAAAGTATCTTAAATTGTGTTCTGAAGACAAAGAAACCTTTACGGGTTTGGAACAACTTGAGAGTAAGTAATCACTGATAACATTTTCATTTGGGGTGAAGTACACCTATAAGTAATCCAATCATGTGCTTAACAGTTGTACACTTTTGAAAGCCAAGAAGAAATGTTCTTTTAGGATCAATCTACTTCACCAAATGCCGTCGACAGCTGTAGACTCACCAAGCAGGCCACACTCCAGATGTCAGCTGGAGGCCCGTATTCAGAACCCAGGAGCACCTCTAGAGAGCGGTACTGTCTGGTCTGGATCTCCTGACAAAAGTGCTTGTACTAAAACGACAAGAAAAGAGGTCAAGTAATCCAATCTGTTATAAACATGCATGTTTCCACATGACCGGGCTGCACATTCATAGAGTTTGAGGAAAGCATTATATGAATTCACTGAATGTGTCGCACCACCCAACACGAGCTGCCAAGGTCTGCAATCTTCACCGTGATATTATCCAAGTTTCCAGCTGCTGCGTGAAAGTAGTAGATGGTGACTCAATGCTACATTTATAACAGTGATTCAGCGTACTGATTTACTTCACCGACATTTAACGATTTTCTTACCGGGATCCTGTAGTATGGTGGTTTTAATGTCTGAAGGGTATGTTTGTATAGCGCCCCCTGTAGGATGAGATGAGGACCGCGGTGTTAGACACAGCAGGATGTTCTCAGGCTTGATGTCTGTGTGAATGATTTTGCAGTGTCTGTGAAGATACTCCAGACCTTCAAGCACCTGAGACAAAAGTAGTTTTTCAGGTGTCGAGCTGATTCCAGTGGTCTTTCTTTTTAGACCTAAGGTCTACATTACATTTCACACACACACATTGGACGTTTCTGACCTGAGCGATGACGTGTTTGACGCAGGGGAGAGAAAGGCCTGGATTACCAAAACACACTTGCCAACAGCGCAAGTCCGGCCCCAGCAGCTCTAACACCAGACAAATATCTACATAGTGGTCAAGAATCAACTCTTGATATGTATTATAAGAAATACTAAAATGATACCCCAACCTTGCCACAGAACAGTTCTCGAAATGAATTGTATATAACATGTGGTCTTTTCATTGGCTTTACAATGCTTTTTCTTAAATATATACATAACATTTGTCTAATGTTTATTATTGTTGCAATGCTTAATTTCTCACAAATTATTTTATGAAAGGATACGAATGCCGTTCACACCAGCTATCTTAAACTCATCCAGTAACTGTACTATATGCCCTTTAAGAGGGTTGCGTGCTGTGGGTCCACTGGCCTGGGGAGAGGGAGAAGGTTTTGAGAAGTACAAGAGAAACAAAGAACCAGAGAGAGTGAGAGAGAGAGACACTCACACATCGCAGTAATGTCAGTTCATCTAGGCCAGCCTGAGTGAATCCAGCTCCGCTCTTCAAAACCTTCACTGCCACATGCCTGCCTGACCTACAAAACCACAAACAGCAACACTTGAGAACTTTTAAACACAGACACATACACGCACGTCAAAGTCAAAGTCAATTGGCAACATATAGAGCACAAAGTTTCAGTACCTGAGGTCAATGCAGAGCCATACAGTAGAGAAATATCCCCAACCCAGCTTTGACAAAACCTTGTATCTCTTATTAAACACATCTCCCACCTGGACTGGGTGATACCCACCTATAAAGAGAGTTAAATCACTGAACTGTAGACATCTGTAAAACTAAAGGTTCTTAATTGGCGTCTGTGGTTCCATGAAGAATCTTTAACATCCATTGACACTTTTTACTGCACTCTTTATGTTCTTTACACTATTGGAAAAATGCTACTTTTAATTGGGGGCCCCATTGGAGGCTCTTTGGGGCTTTTCTTAGACTCACTATTTTGTATCAAAGTTCCACTAATATGGGTTATGAAAGGTTCATATTTTGGTTTTGAGAGTCCCAAACAACAAAGGTCAAAAAACACATTAATTTTTTATAACGTGCATTTATTTTTTTACCTTATTTGTTCAACAACTATCAAATGATTCGTTCAACGCTTTATTTTTCCTACATTTTCTGGTGTTTGTCGATTTCATTTAAACCATTGTTTGTGAGTCACAAAAGCAGCACCCAGTGGCAAAGAATGAATTCATATTTTCACTCATTCCAATGCCTAACAAAACGAATGAGTGGGCAATATGCTAACCTTTCATACTGACGTCAAAGTGAAACAGCTTGGGACTCTTTCTTTTGAGAGACAATAACTTTATACAACTTTATGTGCACTTTCAGATTTAAAACTTTGTAGGATGTTTCATTCACTTATAGCTGTGTTACACAATGCATGAAAGCCCATGTTTTAAAATCCATAGATGGGGCACTTTAATGACGTTACTGATATTGCATGTCTCTTTACTTTTACAGTATTACGGCTCACCATAGTAGTAATCTCTCGGATCTTCACTTTCCTCTGTGCAGTCAGGTTCAAGATGTTTATAATTCCTAAGTGTTTTCAGCTTGGAGTCCATGACTACATCAGACCTGCAATAGAACCCAACTTCTGACTATTTATTCATGCATATTCACACACATATAGGATGCAAAAAGTAGAGTCATAAATCTTTGCAACGTAAGCATAAATAATTCAGTGGTTGCTGATGTAATGGAGCATACACAAAACACTAAATCTGTGCTGTGTATTCTTAGACAACCATAAACGTCCGTCAGAGGTGGAAGGACAGCTCTTCTATCCTGACACATTTGGCTCACCAAGGGTCAGATAAGTCAGTACCGCATTTAGATCTCAACACCCGCTGCTGTGGCAGTTTACAGCAGCTTCTGAACCTTGACCTGAAAATATATTGTGCCACTGTCTGTCTGTCACTCATGACACACAAGACTTTGGCGGGCAACAAGAGGGAAAATTCCCACAGTATAACTCACTGTAACTTTACTGACACATGTGAAGAAGTACAATTATAATATCATTGTATGAATACGGTATTCAGTACCACAGTATAAATCATAGTACCATTTTTAATTACACCTCATAACATCACTTTACCATGGTACAAACTTTACTAAAGATTACTAAATATAAATATTAATAATATTACCTGTGATAAAAATGGATTTCGTAAATGTACAATATGCTATGAAAAATCTAGAAATTATTTTAAATTTATAATTTTCTTGCATTATTTGTAATTTATGATTAAAGAAGGATTTAGAGGTAACTACCCGCAGTATATATATATATATATATACACACACACACACACACACACACACACACACACACATTTATAATACATACAAATGTATTCATTCCAAACATATAAATCTATAATTATTGGTATGAACATTGAGGGCCAGTCAAGAGAATGATGTGAATTTAGTGGCAGCATAATTTACTTTACCTGCAGAAACATTGATGTCCTAAGTATGACATTATGTCAAAAACTTACAATAAGACTCAAGAAATATCCATTAGGTGGATGGTGTTAAATGATTACAAAAAAAGGTACAAGACCTGAAGTTTGAGAACCGGTGCTATAAACACACACTTAAGCAAATACTATATATAAAAGCAACATAACTCATCTAAATATAAAACAGACATTTTCCTTATATAAAGATTAACTTCTGGCAACCCCAGTTGGGTCGTACAGTATCCATGTCCTGAAGACCAGTGTTTACTGCCATACAACTGCAGCAAAACTCCCTCAATTAAACATTTAATAGAAGAATCGCAAGGCATTTACAATACTTTACGGCTACCAAAGTCCACACACATAATCTCTGACCCATAAACAACAACCCAACAGCAGCAGCAGATTTTAAATATTGTCTGTAAAGCCTTTTAAGTAAAATATACACAGAAGCATACTAAGTAAAGATGTGTGTTGTACTCACGATTTGGTGCGGATTGTTTCCTTTGTGTTTTTTTGCATGATTTCATCAGAGGTCTGGAGCTGCTTAGAGATGCTCATCCTGACTTTATGATGAGGGGACTTCCTCTAAACCCTCCAGCGCCCTCTCACTTTCCACACCTCTCTCTCTCTCTCTCTATTTCTCTGAGTTGAGAGATATTCTGAGGAGACAGGTGGCTGTGCTGCTCACTTAAACTAAAGCAGAGAAAACACTAGAGCTGGCAAAAAAAAAAAAAAAAACATTACCAAGAAATTGCTGATGAAACATCCAGTTTAAATATTTCTAAGAATATGATTACATTACTATAGCAGCAATAATTAAAAATGAAGACACTGGAGAATATTAAGGGCAGTAAATATTAGCACTTGTAATGGAATGTAAAGCACATTATACTCACACATGACATCACCATCTATAAGAAGACAGTGGGATTAAAAAAAAACATGTGCTGTGCAGTTTAGAGCACCAGTTGCTGTGGTTTCTGAACATTGTCTTGCATGTAGTGCTGAAAATATCCACCAGTTATCTAGGAAAGAGAGAGAGCGAGTGTGGTATAAATGAGCTTGTTAACACTTACTAGTTATCGTGATAAAGACAGTAGAAACGGGGCTATTTATGGGTCTGCATGAAGGTAGATCAACAGGAAAAAACAGATATCAAAATATCTATTTACAATTAAATAAATGCATTAAATTGCATCCAACATAAAAATGTGTTGCAAACAAAAACTAAAATGAAAGATAATAAATCGTTTCTAACATTTAAATGTATAATAATGAGGGATAGTAAATATAAACTGCAAATAATAGTTGTGCACAAATAAAAAAGACATGTAAACTATCAGGAAGGAGGGATAGCAAACAGCAAAACAGACAAGAATGAAAAATAAAACAACAAAACCCCAAACAAATCACATGTTTTACATTTTTTATTCATTTACATGAATTAGAGAAACCCTAATGTACATTTAAAATAAAGCAGAGCAACGATTTACCGAACTCATATCATATTCAGGCCTCTGTTTTGTCATTTAGAGCCTTTCAAGTCCCACAATTTCGATTAATAAACACTGCTAATGAATAAAATCTGTACTCCAGGAAGCTTAACGGTGAGCTAATTCTCTTCCTAGCGCTCTCCCCTGGGCTTTGTACTCTAAATGGGACATGTCTCAAAACTGCATCATGGGTCATAAATAGATCACAGCTATTCAGATGCCACCAACTGCCAAAGTGATTATACAGATTGACTGTAACACAAATCAAAAGCAATTATCTGGAGGAGAAAGCAGCTGCACATAAAAACTGAATGAAGAGTTCATTAGCAATGAGAAGGATTCAGCAGGACTTGAAAAGCTTGGAGGGAATGAGCTTATATGGGCTTGAGGTGAAGGAGTTTATCTTCCACTGAAAGTATATTGAGCTTTCCTTCGGACTCAATAACATCAGCTGTTAACACTTTGCTACTGTTCTGTGCTAAAATAGCCAGCAGCCTCATTGTTTCATAAGAGTTTTGTATTATAATTAATTACTAACTGTTAGCTTAATTTATAAACGGAACAGTTTTGTTTCTAAAATGGGTGATACACTCTATAATTTATAAATAAATATATTTTACAATCATTCTATAGACGGTTTCAACAACATAAACAAACGTAACTGCGCATGCGTGCTTGTGTGGCGCTAACTTAACTTCCGGCAAACATCCAAATAATCAATAAGAACCGCTAGGTCCTTTCTAGAGTAACTTTAGACTATTGTTTTTTTGATAACAAGCTAAATATGTTCGCTGCGTAAATCAGACGGATTTATTAAAAATGCAGACTCGTTCTCTGCCAGCCGGAGCTGCTTTAAGCAGGAGAAGCGTTTCCCTGTTAACGGCTGTAGACAAAGCAGCTCTGCGTTTGCAAACGCTGCCTTCTATGCAGGATGAAATGAAAGTGACATTTTCTAAACACAGTCTTCCTTCAGAAATACAGTGATTTAAACCACTCACGCCTAGTTTTGATTTGTAAACGTTTGTTACATGGGGTCTGCTGACCTGCTTCAGGGGGCTGTACCATGATGGTGGCTAAACAAACTCAGAGTTACAGGATTCGTTTTGGGTTGACAAATCTAAACCGATGCAATCAGGCATTATTGGTACCATGATGAAGCTCATCGACTTTCTTTGTTAACCCAGGCTTGATTCTGAGTTAATGTAGCACGTGCACATGAAAGTGTGACATCAGTAATAAGCAGCCAATCACATGCTTTTAAACTTTCATTAACTTCTTGTGAGAGAGTCGGGTTCACTACCGAAGATTAAAAGATTGACCAATATGAGGAATTTCAACACATTTACACAGCAAGATGAAACAATCTTTTAATGAAAGAGGAAAACTTTAGAAGAAAAAAACAAACAAACAAACAAACAAACTTGCAAGTAAGCTGAAATATCTATGTTTATATTAATTTAAAAGCCTATTACTATTAAACTAAACTGGCTTGTGTAATAGATTAAGGAGATAATAATTGTATAAATAATAAAGTAATTCTCAAAATAATAATCTAAAGAAATCAGCTGCTTTTATCTTCAAACAATGTTTTACTGTGCAGCGTCCTTTAAATTGGAGTAAGAGAAACTGGGGGAGTGGCTTTATTGCATCATACATGTGTCATCTTGCTGAAAGCTGATTGGTCAAACTTAGTTTTGAGAGCTCTAACCCAGAACATAACCTGCCCCTGAGCGGATTAGCCGTGCAGCGCAAGTTACCATGGCAATGAACACCAATTAAAGCCGAGTTTCTTTCATGGAACCTAAAACCCAGGATTGGTACAAGCTAATCCGGCTTCATGGTACAGGCCCCATGCAGGGCAGGTTATGTTCTGGGTCAGAGATCTCAAAACTAAATTCGACCAATCAGCTTCCAGCAAGGTGACACTTGTCTGATGCAATAAAGCCACTCCCCCAGTTTCTCTTACTCCAAATTAAAGGACGCTACATAATAAAAACATTGTTTGAAGATAAAATCATCCGATTTTTTGAGATTATTATTTTTTATAATTACTTAATTATTTATATATTTATTATCTCCTTAATCTATTACACAAGCCAGTTTAGTTTAATAGTAATTAGGCTTTTAAATTAATATAAACATAAATAACATGCAGTATAAATAAATAAACATGACTACATATGAGTTTACATTTTTAAGTGTTTTACCTATAGTGTTTATGTTATTTTAGTGTTATAATATTATCATCTTTATAAAGTAACACTTTACTTGCACGGTTTTTTTTTTTTTTTAAGTTTTCCACTTACATTTATAGATGGTTTCATCTTGCTGTGTGAATGTTTAAATTCTTCTTATTTTTCAATCTTGACTCTCTCACAGTTTCAGGGCATGTGATTGGCTGCTCATTGCTGATGTCACACTTTCATGTGCACGTGCCACATTAACTCAGGATCAAGCCTGAATTGACAGAGAAAGTTGATGAGCTTCATCATGGTACCAACAAACCCAGATTGGAGTGGTTTGGTTTTGTCAACTAACAATTCTGTAACCCTGAGTTTCTTTATCCACCATCATGGTACAGGCCCCTGGTTGTAGCCGACAGCAATAACCAGAACGAAAAACAAACACAAACCGGAAGTTAACGTGCGCCCGATAAAACCGTTTTAAGCTGCTACAAAGATTATTAAGCTTTTAGTTAAAGCAACCGTATGTATTGTGTTTTATTTAACTTACCTCAAATATAATTTCAAAATCATTCTGTTGGTACAATGATTTTAGACGAAATAATACAAAGTTCCAGGAAAAGCGCTATGCTTTACGGCAGCACTATTGGCTGTAATTACGACAGTGAATTCCACTCACTTAACCGTAGGGGGCTCCAGAGTGCCAAAAAATATGCAAAACTACATTAAAACACCAATTTCGTGGTAAAAATCACCGCGTTGCTTCTAGTTAAATCAATATTGAATATTAAATATTTTGCAGCACTCATGACAATCTTTATATGCATTGATTGGAAATAAAATACTCATGAAAGAACTTCTATAGGGTCAAAATGCTCTGACCTTCAGTCTCTGGATTGCTTCCAAACACACACATGTAAGCACTTATCAGTAAGTAGCACTGCCAGTGAGCGGATTTGACCCGACCTTGTTTGAGACATAACATGAGTGAGCAAAAGGTTGCAATATAGCCTACAATTTGTTAGGATAACAGCATGATTAAAGCAATTTGATCAGCAGATGAATGCACTGTTTGCTTAGTAATGACTAAGAATCAGATTACAGCTATTCATGTTCACCCAGGAAGCAGAAGTCTTGGTGTTTGTCACCTCGAGAAGACACTCCTGATGTCTTTTCTCTGACAGATTGAAGACATGAGGATACATTTACACAGTCTCTCTGCTGCTGTCCTGCAGAGGCTGGTTTTAGAGCTGGCAGATGGGCAGATGCACATATCCTGGCTGGAGGGAATACTGGGAGACCGCAGCACACATAGAAAGTCCTTTTAAGGTAAAACTGTACTTTACTGTGTGTACAGAAGGATGTGATGGAGATCCAAGAAATTTTTATAATTACTGAATGGTATTCTGAAACTTTCCAAGAAATTTTAATTTAATACAAAGATGCAATCATTACGTCTTAAAATGCTGCATGTCCAAAAACTTCAGAAACATTTTGAGTTATAGCAACATTTTATTTACAACAGAAATGCACAGGTAGAAGAAAAACAGATGGTAGAAACAATTTACAATCGCTTCGAATAGGCCAGCGCGTCCTGTGCAAGGCTTACAAAATAATCTATAGTGTATCACAGCCACACATACGTACAAAACACTGAGCACAACAGTGAACTACAGCAAAAATAAGACCAGTAAATCTGCTTAAGAGATCTGAACAAACACTTAAAACCGCGGTCAGTTCGCTGTGGATTACAAGCTAAAAGAAAAAGTTAATTTTAAATTTAGGGGTGGATCATAATTACCAAATTTGGTCTGTACATTAATCGAAAACACAAAATAAATAAATAAATACATAAAAATCTATGTAAAACGTGCGAGCAACGCGCAGTATGACAGTTATCGCAGCAGCTCACAATATAATGTGCATTCAGTGTTCAGAAATTATTTTTGCAATGATCCAATCACCAAACAAATCAAAAATTAAGAGTGTGACAGCTGGAGAATAAATTTGAAAATAGTTATTGAAACCTCGGAAAGGATGGTCATGATGCAACATAAAAAAACAGCATGAATTAAATCCTTCTGACATAATTGCAGCCAAGTGTGCAGGGATGTGTTGCAGATATACACACATTTGGGACAACCACAAGGACTTTTTTTTTCTGAAAGCCAACAGAAAACATTGAAAAGCACACTTCAACACTAAAGAAGCAAACCTTAACGAGCATGAACCAATGTACAACTGAGCAATGTGAACGTTACATGAAACCTATGCACCTAAATCAAGTGTGTTAATCGGGTTAACCTTCCATTTACATAATCAGAATCGACAATAAAATGATGTACACGCGACATGCATGTGCCAACCTAAAATCTCTGAATCCACGGTGAGTAACTATGCATGTTAATGAATATAATACTGTAGCCTGTGACGCATGAAGACATCTCAAATGGCCCTGTTAGGTTGAGGTCCCTTAAACCAGTGTTTTTCATTTAAAACAAACAAACAAAAAATCTGAATAAAAAGAGTTTACGAGAGAGGGAGGGCTGAGCAAGAAATTTCATTAAATTATCCTTAGAAGCCATCTTTTGTTTTTTCCTTTATTATTAAGAAACAGGCTTATTAATAAAGGATGCATGAGTTAGCGGTTTTCCAAGAATTCGACAAATAGTAAGACTTCTCTTTTAAATATAGGAAAGGTGGTGCTCAAGCATGCTTGACACGCAGAAAACAACATTCTGAGCTTGGGGCCGCAAGTCGCAATGCAAAAAACCCTGTAGGACTAGCGCATCTCTCAGAAATGCCCCGCCAACAACAGTAGTTTCACAGGCACTGTAGCATGTTGGTGAGTGACGGCTGTGCAGATGAAACGGAGAGCGGCTCTACAGACCAGCAACAGTGGACGTGTAACATCTATGAGAGATTCATTTCTTTTTGAATCTGTGAATGCTGTTTTTAATCGTAACCGTCCGTCTCAAATCTCCTCTGTTCTCCGCTGTGCTCTGGAGTCTTCAGGAAGTAAGAGTTCATGCCTTCTGGCAAGGTCTCTGGTCTCTTTCTGTCACTGGCTTTGTCTCTTTTACTGTCTTTTCAAGCGTCTGCCCGAGGTTACAGGTCAAAGGTCAGTGACCTTATTCTCCACAGCTGCAGCAATCTGTTGGAGTCTGTAGCCCAGCTGCATCTTTTGAGCAGTGGAGTCCTCCTCTAAAGCTGTGATGATCTGAAGAGAGAAAAAAAGGTTGGAATTTCCTGATATGTAAACCATCACCCTAGTGTTGGATGTTAAGTTGTGCTATGAAACATATTTCACTCAAAAGCTGGTAGTAAATTTCACAAACAATTTCAAAATTGCATATATTATACATGATATTTTGACATGCAGAAAGACTAAAGCAATTTTTTTTGTTTGCATATGTGTGTATAAAGTGTATTAAACACACACAGCTAAAACATAAAGGGAACATTAAAATAACACATCCTACATCTGAATGAATGAAATATTCTTATTTAATACTTTGTTCTTTACATAATTGAATGTGTGACAACAAAATCACACAAAAATGATCAATGGAAATCAAATTGATTAACCCACGGAGGTCTGGATTTGGAGTCACGCTCAAAATTGAAGTGGAAACACACTATAGGCTGATCTAACTTTGATGTAAGGTCCTTAAAACAAGTCGAAATGAGGCTCAGTAGTGTGTGTGGGCTCAGTTGCTCCTGATGAGGTGGAGGATGGTCTCCTAAGGGATCTCCTCCGAGACCTGGACTAAAGCATCCGCCAACTCCTGGACAGTCTGTGGAGCAAAGTGGCGTTGGTGGATGGAGCGAGACATGATGTCCCAGATGTGTTCAGTTGGATTCAGTTCTGGGGAACGGGCAGGCCAGTCCATAGCATTATTGCCTTCATCTTCCAGGAACTGCTGACACACTCCAGCCACATGAGGTCTAGCATTGTCTTGCATTAGGAGGAACCCAAGGCCAATCGAAACCGGCACATGGTCTCACAAGGGCTCTGAGGATCTCATCTCGGTACCTAATGGCAGACAGGCTACCTCTGGCGAGCACATGGAGGGCTGTGTTGCCCTCCAAAAAAAAGTCACCCCACACCATTACTGACCCACTGCCAAACCGATCATGCTGGAGGACGTTGCAGGCAGCAGAACGTTCTCCACAGCGTTTCCAGACTCTATCACTTCTGTCACACGTGCTCAGTGTGAACCTGCTTTCATCTTTGAAGAGGACAGGGCGCCAGTGGTGAATTTGCCAATATTGGTGTTCTCTTGCAAATGCCAAACGTCCTGCACAGTGTTGGGCTGTAAGCACAACCCCCACCTTTGGACGTTGGGCCTTCATACCGCCCTCATGGAGTCTGTTTCTGACCATTTGAGCAGACACATGCACATTTGTGGCCTGCTGGAGGTTATTTTGCAGGACTCTGGCAGTGCTCCTCCTGTTCCTCATTGCACAAAGGCGGAAGTAGCGGCCCTGCTGCTGGGTTGTTGGCCTTCTCCACGTCTCCTAATGTACTGGCCTGTCTCCTGGTAGCGCTGGCATGCTCTGGACACTACGCTGCCAAACACAGCAAACATTGATGTGCCACAGCTCGCATTGATGTGCCGTCCTGGATGAGCTGCACTACCTGAGCCACTTGTGTGGGTTGTAGACTCGGTCTCATGCTACCACTAGAGTGAAAGCACCGCCAGCATTCAAAAGTGACCAAAACATCAGCCAGAAAGCATAGGAACTGAGAAGTGGTCTGTGGTCACCCCCTGCAGAACCACTCCTTTATTGGGGGTGTCTTTCTAATTGCCTATAATTTCCACTTGTTCTCTATTACATTTACACAACAGCATGTGAAATTTATTGTTAATCAGTGTAGCTTCCTAAGTGGGCAGTTTGATTTCACAGAAGTGTGATTGACTTTGAGTTACATTGTGTTGTTTAAGTGTTCCCTTTATTTTTTTGTGTAGTGTATATGACACACACATGCAGTATATATTTTGAATATATATATACATATACTCACACACACACACACACACACACACACACATATATATATATATACACATACATATACATATATATATATACATGTATATTTTTTATTAATAAAATTAATATTATAAATGAATATATTTAATATATAAACATTTTTCTTAAATATATAAATTAATGTGTGTTTATTTATATTGATTATGTACAAAAAAACATTTATTTTGAATGTGATTAATCATGATTACTCGTAGCCCAGCACTAATATTATGTGTGTGTATACTGTACATTGGATACTGAAAGTTTTCAGACCCCCTTACATTTCCCCCCCCCTTTGTTATATTGCAGCCATTTGCTAAAATCATTTAAGTTCATTTTTCCCCTCATTAATTTACACAGCACCCCATATTGACAGAAAAACATTTTTGCAGATTTATTCAAAATGAAAAACTTAAATATCACATGGTCCAATGCAGTGTTGGGGGTAACGCATTACAAGTAACGCGAGTTACGTAATAATATTACTTTTTCCAAGTAACTAGTAAAG
>JAUMHG010000072.1:5530240-5553483 GCA_032359395.1 Enteromius anoplus | reverse complement strand
TGAATGAGATCTAGAGCGCGCGGGGAAGGCCTCAAATAGGAAGCCGCGGGCTGGCGCGGAAGCCCAGACAGGCTAAGGCTGAGCCCGATCGGCAGTAGGAAGCTGAAAGGCAGGCTGAGGAATCTGGTCCTTGTGGAGGTAGCATGGAGAGACTGTGTCTTCGGTCGTGCGGTCCCGAAGAATGCGTAAAAGGCTGGGTGTGGAAGGAAAAAGGACGGGCAATTTATAGTGGGTAGAAGGGATTTGATTGGGCAGGTGTAATGAGGAGATTGATCAGGTGATGCGGTGCCAGCTGTGATTAATCGACCGCGCTCCTACTCGAAATAGTTTATTTGCAAAAACTTCACAAAATAACTGTTTGACATTTGAAAACATTTGCAACGCAATTTATTCCTTTGATGCTGAGTTTCTCAAGTCTTTAGTGTCACAATCCTTTAGAAATCATTCTAATATGCTGATGATTTTCTTCTCAAGAAACATTTCAATACTGTTGTGCAGCTTAATATTTTTGTGAAACTGTGCTAATCTCTCCCTGAGATACTGGTGCCACTTTATATAATGTGGCCTCAACTATTAGGTACTTACATTAAAATAATCCTTTGGTGCAATGAACTTTACTGTCTTTACTGTCAGTTTTGATTAATTTAATAGCATGAATGTTAATAATGAGATCTTTTTTCATTTTTATATTTTTCAAATTTTGTTGTTTTTAAAGTATTTACATGATGCGTCACAACATGGCCAAAATCGTGTTAATAGTCCTGTTGGAATATTTCTGTGCATAAACACATTCAATGATATACGTGATGAAATGAAGGAGAACACCAATGTCTTGTTTCAGGATCTTAAGCCTAGTAACCTCGCAGTGGATGAAAACTGTGAATTAAAGGTAACATAGTAAAGTTAAAGGAAATAATGATAGAATTAATGACCCGCAAAATAATTTAGCATTATTACACATAATACTATGAACAAATGATACATTTGTTTCACTCCTGAAATGCGACATGCTTTCTGACGCTCTGTGTTAGATCCTGGACTTTGGGCTGGCGAGACACACTGAAACTGAGATGACAGGCTACGTTGTGACACGCTGGTACAGAGCCCCTGAAGTCATTTTCAACTGGATGCATTATACTCAAACAGGTGACCTTATGTACAAGGTGACCATATTTTGTGCACGGGTCATATTCTGTTCTGTGGTACCTAGTCTTCTCCTGTTCTTCTGTTCTCAGTTGATATTTGGTCTGCTGGCTGCATCCTAGCTGAGATGATAACAGGAGAGGTGCTTTTCCCAGGCAGTGACAGTATCCTTTATCTTTCCTTGCGTTTTTTAAATATGTCTGTCGACTAAAGGAGTGCCTGTTCCTTAACGCCATGTTGAGGTATTGACCAACTGAGGAAGATCCTCAGCATGACAGGCACACCAAGACCAACGCTTGTTCAGAAAATGCAAAGCAAAGATGTAGGCAAATACCATTAAACAACTCTTACTGCCTATTTTCAGGACCGCAAGTTTAATTATTATTTTGATGTGTTTGCAGGCACAATCGTATGTCCGCTCACTTCCAGTACAAAAGAAAAAGGTCTTCAAAGAGGTCTTTTCTGATATGGATCCTAACGGTATGTCCACATCTCCAAAATCAATTTCACCCTTAGTCCATTCAAGATGTTGATATTTTGTTACTTCATTGAAACAGATTTGGAAAAACTTTGCATTGCATCACTTGTAAACCAGTGGATGCTCTGCAGTGAATGGGTGGCGTCAGGATGAGGGTATGAAAGTATCACAATTATCCACACGTAATCCAAGGACTCCAGTCCATCAGCAAGCATCTTGTGAAGATAAAAGCTTTCTGTTTTTAATGAACAAATCTATTATCGAGGCTTTTTTATCTTCAAACAATTGCTTTAGGCTAAAATATGAGTGCTCTGCCATTACTTCCCCCTGTAAAAAAGGACAAATATGCACTGCTTGCAAGCAAAAGCATTTGAAATGCTTAAATTGTTATTGCAGTAAATAATACAGAGACTGATGGATTGGGGTTGTTATGGATTACTTGTGGATTACTGTGATGTATTTATCAGCCGTTCTCTCATTCTGATTGCACCCATTTAGTCTAGAAGTAAATGTTCATTTTTGGGTGAACTGTTTCCGTTTCTCACTAACTCATTTATGTGACATTGCATTGATTTTGAATGAATAAATGTCACCCTCTGGTGGTAGACTTCTACATTAGCTACTATATAATTATGATAGCCGTTATTATTGCTTGACAAATGTTTAAGCATTATTGAATATTCTAAACTCTCCATTAATAGTCTTTTTTTTTTTTGTCTTGGCAAGGTTTCTCATTTGAGGCATTCTTCACTGTAATTCTGTAAATATGTGTTCTATCTACAGCCGTCGACCTGTTGGAAGGCATGCTGGTTTTAGACCCAGAGGTCAGACTTACGGCAAAAAATGGTCTTTCGCATCCATATCTTTTGGAGTTCCATGATCCTGAAAATGAGCCTTTGTCTCCTGCCTATGACGATTCCTTTGAGAGTGTGGATCTGGCTGTTAGCGAATGGAAGAGTGAGAGCATACACACACAAATATAAAACTCCATCTTATTTAACATTTAAAATGCCTTCTGCATCTTCAGTTTAATCAGCTCTGAAACATTTCTAAATTCGTATGTTGGCACTGACGTCGTTTATATTTTTTATTGCGATTCTGCCTTTTCATGTCACGCAGGTCTTATCCACATGGAGATCATGACATTTGACCCAGACAACCCCACAGTGACTGCAACCTAATACCTTATATTCACATCGAGGGAACAACACTCCCAGAGAATTAAAGACACTGATGAACTTTTGTTTGCTTTTCTCAAATGCCATTGACTAGCTGTCTTTAAAACCTGTTGTCATCAAGCACAGTTCAATACATATGATCCTTCTTTTGTTATTAAACATTAACTAAATAAATTTTGACAATGTCTAAGTGTGCAAACCAGCTTTTATATTTTTAAGAACACAAGTGTTTTTTAAGATAATAAAATGAAGAAAAAAAAGTGTTGATGCCTTTGTTCTTTATTTTTAGGCCTATACTATTATTTATTATGATATTATAGCATCGTATACGGACGATACTTATTAAATTTGAATAATATTACATTTTTTATTATTTTTAGTATTTTATAGCTGAGCGTTGGATGTTGGTTAGACGTTAAAATATTAATATTCCAAAAAGAGTTTTTCATGATTCTCCTGTATCCTGCTATTATTGTGAATATCCAATTAACAGATTAAAGGAAAACTAAATATTAATTTACTGTTTATTTGGTAAACTTTAAATCTCTTACATCTCACATTGGTTTTTGGCTTGCTCTGTCATTTATCAGGTCTTCACTCCAACAAATCAATCATCTGCTTTGGACAGAGGTTGGTATCTCTCACAGGACAATTGCTATCATGTTCATCCACTTAAACAACAACAGAATTGTCCTTTAAGGAGTATGAGTAATACTAACTGACCTGCCAGCTAAACCCTCACTGAATGGGAGCTTAGTTTGCCTCTTGTAACCTGATATTCTGGAACTGCCTGGTCAGGTGTGGTTTTAGGTCCTAAGGGAACACGTTTGAATAGTGGTTGGGTAGTATTTATCTGTTTAGCCAACAAATGTTTAATGTGTATTGTACATTTAACAGCATTATTTTAGTCTCTGAAGAGTTGGTACTTTTCACTAAAACATTTACTTGGATCTAGAAAGGTGAGATATGGGATAAGTATCTTTGTTTCCCAATACTAATATTATTTTAGGCTTATCCTTAATTACACCTAGTTACTAGCCTTATAATTTGGTCTATTTCAAAAACCAAATAACTTCTACATTTTTGTAATCTTAATTAAAATCCTTATTAAATGGATACTAGCTAATTTGACTTCTATCTGAATATTATGTTTGCTAGTGTGAATTTGAAATGTGGGTTAAAATAACATGGAAAAAACATTGCATTTTTAAAAGAGAACCTTACTAAGTTGCTGTCCTGATCTCATTTTATTATTTATTAGACTATATATATATATATATATATATATATATATATATGACATTTATGAATCTATTCACAACATTTCAATAATGTAACATACAATTTTTGAAAGTAATGGTTAAGATTAGGGCTAAACAATTAATCATATTTCTAATCAACTACAATTATTAAAATATTTGCGTCGTTTTAATTTAAATTTTAGTATAGCATTATAATACAATGCATATTTTTACTTTTTTATCTAAAGTAGAAACCATTCCATCCGATGTACTGTATAGTTTACATTTGAGGCTGAATACCATAAGTGATATGTTTTTCAGTTGTTTTTAGCTTATTTTCATCTAAATGTATGGCATGTAGTTATTTCAATCCATGGTATAAACATCATTCAATGAAAATTGTGATGATCATATTTAATTTTTGCAATTTCAAGGCAATAATCAACCGTTTTTTGTCATAATCGTGCAGCCTTTACCGCACATAAATGTGCATTAAAACGTGTACACTTACAAATATTTAAGATGCAAGTTGAATATGTTTTATTACTTTTTAGGGTCATTAAACTATTCTTGAAATTGGTCTGAACATTTAACTTTTACTTTTTTACTTTCCTTCCAATTTTCCTTATTGTGAACACTCTTGCATGCCATTTACGCAAATATCTCTATAGCAGTGATGCTTAAAATATTAGCGTTTGTTGCATTTGTGCAAAAAAAAGGTTAAAGAAATAACAAGTGAAGACCTTATTTTATGTAACCCTGATTTATTGGTGTTTCAAAGTGGTACATGACTCAATGAATACAACAATTTTGACAGAAACACCAAATTTTAACAGCTCATCAGCCCATCATCCAAAATCAGGAAAAGGAAAGAGTAAAAGTTGGGTAATAACTGAGATTTGCCTCACAGTTACCCCTCTCTGAGGGCAGTACAATCTCAAATGAGTAGATTTTGTTGCACTATGAGTAAGCAGCACAATGTCAGTTGGACAATTGATTTTGTGTGTTTAATACTTGCATGTCGTAACATAGAGCAACAAAAGCTATTCACCCTGAAGAAGTACTTGAGCTCTATGCTCTGTCTGTCTCATTAGCTCCTTTCTCTTTGTGCATCCCCTTAAGGACAATTTGTACTCTGGATGAGGAGCGATGTCAAGAGGAAAAACAAATATCAAAGACAACAAAGAGAGTATGAAAAGCCATTCTGATATAACACTTTGACATGAGAGTCTCTTTGGGTCACGATGGATTTGGGGTTTAAACTCGTCAAAAAGTTATGAACTATTGAAATGTAGAGTGAAAAAGATAGGAGTTGCTCAGGTGGTAGATGGTATTTGGGAGCGGGAAACTGGGATGGACGTTTTTGGTTTACAAGCGGCGCTGGCTCTGCGTCACAGAGCGGGAAATTGAAACTTGGCTGCCGCCACCGCCGCCGATGGACCTCCCAGAGCCACCACCATACCCAAAGCCGCTGCCACTGCTGAAGCCACTGCCACCACCAAATCCAGATCCACCGCCGAATCCAGAACCACCTCCGAATCCAGATCCTCCACTGAATCCAGATCCACCACCGAATCCAGATCCACCACCGAATCCAAATCCGCCACCGCCACCGCCACCACCTGTGAACCAAGAAACAGACATTAGTTTTTCTGAATACCAATACAGTATTTACAGCAAATTATATGCTTTTTGTCTCATCGTAGGAAAATATAATACACTCACTGCTGCTGCTTGACTCCTGGATATGGATGGTTGCAGATCCACCACCAGATGCAATCCTGACAAAGAAAATACATGTCAATATAAAGACAAATTTAAGCAGAAAAAAAATTCTTTCGAAAGAGCAAGGATACTGACCTGCTCTCCTCTCCTTCCAGAAGTTTCCTGTAGGTGGCGATCTCAATGTCCAAGGCCAGTTTGACATTCATGAGCTCCTGGTACTCACGCACCTGGCGTGCCATGTCCTGCTTTGCTCTTTGCAGGGCTTCTTCCAGTTCCTTAATGCGGAGCCTGGCATCCTTCACTGCCAGTTCTCCACGCTCCTCAGCCTCAGCGATCTGAGCTTCAAGGTTTGCACGCTAAACAGTTCAAAGAAGACATTTTGACTTCAGCTTTCAGCAACACTTTTGCATTTTTTCCATTCTCAGAGACTCCTTTAAATCATGTTATTTCCAACATAGCAAGCTAATTTTGATCACTAAAAGTACAAATCTTTAAAAAGTACATTACACTAAGGATTTGGTTGACAGCCAAAAGCAAAACGAAATTCTTACTTGTCCCTTGACAGCTTCAATTTCATTCTGAAGTCTGCTGATCATGCGATTGAGATCAGCAATCTCAGCCTTTGTGCTGCGAAGGTCATCTCCATATTTGCCGGCAGATGACTGCATCTCCTCGAACTGGAAGGTGAAAAGTCTTTGTGATTAGAATCTGTCATTTCATTGCTTTAAAATAGCATTGGTTTGATGCTTGAATTACTTTTCTTACCTTCTGTTTGTACCACGACTCAGCCTCAGCCCGGCTGCGGTTGGCGATGTCCTCATACTGTGCACGGACCTCAGCAACAATGGAATCCATGTCCAGGTTGCGACTGTTGTCCATTTCCACAATGACTGATGTGTCTTTGATCTGTCCCTGGAGATCACGCAGCTCCTAAAAGTCCAAGGTGAAGGTTTAAGATTCACCCAACACTGAAAACTAGCATTTTGGTGATAATTTGATTTTAATCAAACTCCCACCTCCTCAAAGATGGCCCTGAGGAAGTTGATTTCATCCTGAAGAGAATCAACCTTGGCCTCAAGCTCAACCTTGTTCATGTAGGCGGCATCAACATCCTATACAGACATGTGCAGGGCTCAATATAGTATGTGGCCTTTATAGATTTACAATGAATAGAATTGTAAAATATAACTAGATAATCAAGACAGCAGCCAAGTGTTTAACCTTCTTGAGCAGGACAAATTCATTTTCCACTGATGCACGCTTGTTGATTTCATCCTCATATCTGCAAAGGGAAGTTTTCCACTTTAGCATGTTGCTTGTCAAATTATTCCATGCACACAGACGGCAATTCATAGACTATAAACCCACTCTTGTGCAGCTACTTACTTGTTCTTGAAGTCCTCTACCAAGTTCTGCATGTTCTTCAGCTCTCCTTCCAGCTTCATCTTCTCATTTCCAAGTCCATCAAGCTGTCTGCGCAGGTTGGAGATGTAGGCCTCGAACATGGCATCGATGTTGGAGCGGGTGGTGGTCTGGTCCTGCAGTAAACTCCATTTTGTCTCAAGAACTTTGTTCTGCTGTTCCAGGAAGCGCACCTGTGTTGGAGATAAACCAATAAAGGATTTTAATAAATGGCTTTATTAGGACATTAAAGGATCTTAGATATGCCATTACTCATGCCACAAGATAAGTCTTTTACAGTAATTATCAAACACGCCTCTTTCTGCATATCAGGACTTGCGGTGACACACCTTTGGCACCTTTAGAGGAATTTATTAGCATATGTGCCATGCCCGCACCATTTTTGTGGAGTAACTTTCCTCTTCATATGCACACCCCCTTTTGGAGATAATGAAATGCTAACCTCAAGTGACACCACAACATGTTCAGACTCTCTGGGATCCAATTTATGCTCCCAAAACAATGTTTCCCTCCTGGCATTAAGGCGAGGCTCCTAGGAGACCTGTGCCAAGCTGCAGGCCTTAACAAAGATGATATGGCACACCTTACCCTCAGGTGCTAACTGTTCCCACCCTCCTGCAGATTTATGCCATGCAATTAAATTTGGTGCAAAATCTCACAATGACTTTGAACTTGCAGGATTCACTTAAAATAAACAATGCATCTATGACATCAGAAGAGTTATGTGAGCTTCATGATTGCTGATCATATCTTTTGACAGAATCATACAAATGGGCGTAGCACTTAGGGAAGGGGGTAAAATTAACAAGGTTTGGTTACTAAATTAATTCCCCAAAGGTGTCAGAGAACCAAAACAGGAAACTTATTTTGTTTAGGAAGAATTACAATTATTTATAGGAACTGAATATAGCTACCCCTATAAGATTTTATGCCCATTTTAGTAAGAGTTAAAGATGATTCTCACACATATCTACATTGCTGCCATAGGGATAGATGGCAAACTTGATCCATGCCCTTATTTGGATTGGCCTAGTCATTGGATCTCACCTGGCTTGGGTTTCCAAACTCACCCTCACTGTTTGAGAACAATTGCATACAAGGAAAAAAAAACGTAAGCCTGTTGTAAGATATAGACTTTTACTGTTTGACTAAAATGTAGTTATAATTTTGCAAAATATGGCATATGCAATGCCAGCCTGTCTCCTCTGTTAATACAGAATGTGACACTAAGAGGATTTCCGGGTGCAAGTGACTGACTGTGAAATATCTAATGAGAAGAGCCCAGCTCATATTAAGGCACTTGAAATGTGTGCATGAAATGAAAAGTCAAAAGGTTGGAGGTGCAAAAATAGATTGCTTTGTTGTACAACTGTATGCTTGCAAGAAGAAGACTAACCTTGTCAATGAAGGAAGCAAAGCGGTTGTTGAGGTTCTTGATCTGGTCTTTCTCTTGGGTGCGGACAACTTGGATGTTGGGGTCGATTTCTAGGTTCAGTGGGGCTAGGAGGCTCTGGTTGAATGTGACAGCTGTGATGGGTACTACACCACCAGGAAAGCCTCCACCAAATCCTCCACCGAATCCTGCACCACCACCGAATCCTGCACCACCGCCAAATCCTGCACCACCGCCAAATCCTCCACCGCTGCCGAAACCACCTCCGAAACCACTTCCTCCTCCGAGACCACTTCCGTAACCTCCACCCATGCCACCGCCACCACCGCCAATGCTGTAGCTGTAGCTTGATCCAGATGATCCTCCAAAGCCGCCACCGCCACCGCCACCGCCGCCACCGCCGGAGCGACGTACTGACACGGAGCTCATTCTGCTGCCCATGGGTACTCCACTGGCAGACATGCTGGAGTAGCCTTTCCTGATACCTCCACCCATGCCGCTCATGCTTCCACCGCTGACGGTGTAACTAGTGGTTTTGACCGAAGACATGGCTGCTGTCGTCTATGAAGGGATGAGGTTTAGAGAGAGAAAGAGCAGGATGAGACAGAGAGATCAGGAGCAGGAGAGCTCACTAAGAGGAGAGTTAAATCCCTCTGAGTGCCTTCTTCAAGGAGTGCAGCAGCTTTTATACCTCTTGTGCTACGGGAGGGGCTCACCTGACCACTCCCCTTTCAGCCTCAGGCTCCTGCCATGTCTTTGCCCCTGTCCAAGTGATACATACACCCATCTTGCTTGGCTGGTATGGGAGCACTTTCAGAAGAAGGCCTGACCACACCCTGATTTTTATGCACACACTCTCACGTAAAGTGGAGAAATTATGAGAGGAACAGGGAATAGAAAAACAAGGTCAAACTACCAGAATAGCAAGTACTACAAAAATTTTATATTTTACTAGTGCTCCAATCCAATGCACCTTAATAAAATAACCAGATGGCATTCTATAAACTTAACGCACGGCAAACTATACAACTCCATGCATATTTCATGATTCTGGGAGGTTCAGTGCTCACCGTTTGCTTTAAGTTTCATGCAGGAGTATTAAATAGGGGAATATTTGATGAAGGGCTTAAATGTTGAAGCTTACCGCTCGTCCTGGAAGCCATTGTGACCCACAGGCTCCTCTTTCCAGTCAAACAATCAAGCTGCTGTTCTCTCACCTCAATGGCTCTGTCACGGACACTACTTCACCACCTTGTTCTGTGGTTCCCAGAGGGCTGACGCAGTTGCATGCAAAGTAGATTTTTATGTTACCTCATATATTAAAACGCATAGCACAAACTTTGTTGGGAATGTTAAGAGCTTTGTTTGCTTTAGAATACTAGATTTATAGTTTGGATAGTAACTAATAGGTGAGTATCAGAACTCAGAACAGAGCGTGGTGGCTGCAGCAGCGTGGTTATTTTTGTAGCTGTCCTTAGGTGGCATTATTTAGCAACGCGTGCTGCTTTTGTTAGCATGCCAGTATCACCCCTATCATGTTTAAACAGACAGTGTGGATCTGCAGACTTGTGAAGTGTACGGGTGTAAAAGATTCAATTAGAAAACTTGGTAGTATTCATCAAATAACGTATAGCGCACAGCAGGAATAGAATCAGTCTGTTATTAACATGAGAATGCTAGCACATTAACAGGGACCTCTATAAACATAGCAACTTGTCACTAAGAGAAAAGTTGGAATATTTGTCAGTAAAAATTCAGGTGTCACTTTGTTGGTTAATGAAGTGTGGTATTTGGCCCCCAGTGCATTTTTCTTAAAATTCTATTGTCAATCTATTGATCTGAACAGTGATAATGTCAACCCTTTGGAGGGGGTTTTGGTGAAGTTTCACCCCAGCATTTTCTTTGAATGTGTACAATGCGATTTGTCAGGTGATACAAGTTATACAATGTGGGAGATTGGATTGTGAGATTAAAGATGACTTGAAGTGAAATGGCCAAAATATCTAAGCTGAGCCAATTGGAGTTATCCATGAAAATTGTAAGTACAGTATATAGTAATGCCAATTACCTTTTACTGAAATATAAAAGTAAGGTCTAGAGTTAAGTGAAAAACAAGTGCACTTTCATAATTTACTCTATTTTCACACACTAATTTTGTACTTTATTTCAGTTGAATTTAAAAAAGGAAATGCATGTAGTTACCACTTGTAGTACACTTGAACCATCTTTCATAATATACTCAAGTGTCCTACAAGTAGTGACATGAATACATTTTTTAAATATAGAGAAAGAATATTAAAAGTGCATTTTAGTTTATATTCATGGTGTCCCAAAATAACACAGCTTAGAACACTTACATGGCCGTTAGTTTATCTTAAGAAGTACTAAACAATCCTTTTCTGTAATTCATGTACAAAATTAGAGCACTTTAAGTACATTATGGAAGTGTACATTTTTCTTCATCTGATAAGTAAAAAAAGTAAAGCTCCTTTTTTTGTATTGCATTTTTGAATTATTCAATATCTCTCTCTATATATAGTTAATGGTTTAAGGTTTAACTATGGAAGCCTGTTTCCACCACTGAATAAAAAATATGAAAAGTTTGTTGCGACTTTTTTATCTCACAATTCTGACATTTTTCTCTCTCAGAATTGTGAGATATAAAGTCGCATTTGTGAGTTATAAAGTCCCACGATGTATTTTGTTTTTTGCACCATGTTTTTACAATAACAAACCTTAATCCTTCCAACAAATAGCCAAGAAAATGGTACATCAAACTATGTTTCAGTTGCATCATACCCTACTGAATAGTGTTCCAGCTTGCATTTTATCCACATCATTGGTTTCCCAGTTGCAACAAAGGACTCATTGTTGGTGATAATGGTTGAAACCTGGTGTTAATCTGCATTGCCTGCTGCAGAAAAGTGAAGGGGTGAACAAAATCAAAAGAGTTTCTATCGATTGAATTGACAGTTGACATTTTAGGTTGGCAGGAAGCTTATTTGGCGGCATCTACCTTAGTCAGACCTAAGTGAAGTCGACCCAACCTTAGTAGCCACAACTGTTTTTGTCCACTGTCTTTATACCTGCAATAGGCACTAAATGAGTAGCTTTTCATGGCTTGTGCCTTTTGTTTTTACCCAAAATCAGACTGATATAATACTATACAGTCCAGCAAACAACAAAAACCATAGAAACGGTACAATATGCACATGATTTGATTTAGGCTTTGTGTGGCATCACCACACAGTGCAACAAAGAAAAGTGAATCGTTGGTTGGTTAGTCATCCTGCATTCGGATTGTCTGGACATGAAAGCTGTAATTTAGGCGTGTAATTTATCATTGGGAGGGGCCCAACATTGCCAATAACGCAATGTTTGAAATAGGTCCAAATCCTGATTTATTTATTTGCATATCTACTGGAGTGACTTTTTATTGTCTTGTACACTAGGTTGTTACTTTCACTGTTAAACGTGTTTCATATTTTAAATGATAATTTGCCTGTTATTTATTACAAAGCTTCCATATGTTGAGTTTTGACTGTTTTGCTCTAAATTTATCTCTGTTCTCACAGTTTTTGCTGAAAAGAAAAGTTATGGCAACAAACTTGCAAAATCTTAACAGCTTTACAGTCTCTACATAATAATATTTCAAGTATGTACACAACGAAGAAGCATTTCGTATTTTGTGCATCTTAGCTTAGATCAAAAGAATCAGTGTAATTGGGTTTTGCTCTATTATAATATCTCATATATTTTCAGAGTCTTTTATAGTGTATGATGGGATTAAAAGGCATAACAGCTCTTGAGCTGAAATCTGAGAGTTGCGTGCTTGCTCAGACATAGTCATATTCGTCGTGCTGAAACACGGGATATCTTGCTTTTATGAAAGCCCACCAATCATTAGTGAGTAAGATGGGACCCACCTTTTCAAACCACACCCCTTTTTCTTGTCCACACCCAAGCCTTTGAGATTAATTTCCATATATGGTCATAACCATTCACAAGAACATGGCCTTGTGAACTAATAACTGTCTTTGTGAAATAAAATAACATTTACAACTGGGAGAAGTGAAGTTTGTGTTTGGCTCCTGCATTAAACCGATTCTGCAGACCGGCCTAAATTCAATAATGGGCGTAAACGATGAGAAGAAAATGTCCTGTTTTTAAAAACTGCATCAACATACACTTTGTTCATTGAGTACAACTCTATGTGTGCTAATATCAATCTTGTACAAAATTATTGTGCACCCATCATTTGTTTTGTGTAATGCTTACATTCATGTTCGCTAAAGTGCATTTTAAAAGAATGCAGAATGAAAGTAGACAAGTAGGAAGAAGAAGAGCTCCTTCAGTACACGCTTATTCAAGTTCCACTGAGAGGAGCAGTAAAATGAGCTGCAAGAGAGAGAAAAAAAAAAATCTGCTAAAAAACAAAACTTTGTGCAAGTACAGTTTCAAAATTGAATATTCTATTAAAGGATGGGTTATGAATTAGCATTAATAAAAGCATGTTTATGCATTAATATAACTTTACTGTAGTCAATTGTACTATTGGGACACTGTTTATCTGGTAAAAAAGGCAAAAATAATCACAATGATTAATAAAATACATATTTATATTGGTTTTATACGGAGTCCCTTAAGAGACATGGTGGAGGAAAAAATTTAGGGTGGGTGGAAAAAATGTTTTTCAAATCTTTTGCAAACCTATTGCATTCCCCTGAAAAACTGTGTTCTCTCACAAACTTTTGTGTTCTCTCACAAAGTTATTTGCATTATCTCACAAAACATTGCATTCTCTTTCAAAGATGTTTGCGTTCTCCAGCAAAAGTATTTGCGTCCTCTCGCAAAGTCTCAAGTTCTCGAGACACGTGTGTTTTTGACTCACGTCTATAAAAGTTTTGCAAGAGAACGCAAAGTAAAAACTATTTTTTACTCCTACCCCAATTTTTTTTCACTCACTCAGAATTTTCCCACCACCATGTCACTTAAGGGGCTTCGTAATTTTAAGACAGACTGAATGTACAATTTTTTTACATTTTCATTTATGTCACAGTTGAGAGTGGCCCTGCGTCCCAGTGTGCATATAATCCAGCTTATCTGCCCTAAATGATTTAGAAATGGATTTAGGATGGATAGTGTGCACATCAGGATGCAGCCTATGTGTGCAGTCTATAAATGCGTCTCGGCAGGATGCAGCCTTCTGTTTGAGAAAAAACCTTTATGTGTTGGAGCAGGGTTGGAACAAAACTTTGCAGAACTTTGACACCCTTGGTCTAAAATGTAACTAATAATAAATTAAACTAAATCAACCATTTTAAATAGTGCTAGTAATCCCAGCATCATAATGTATAATATGAAAAATTCTTATTCAATTTTAGATTGGTTAAAAATTATATTTAACAGTGTTATTAAATACCTTGCATACTTTGTGATACTGATATATTGTGCAACTAAAGGGATTACAAATAGTAACTTGTAGTTTTGTTGAAATACATGAGTATTTTAATATTGAGAATTACTGTTTGAAATGTTCACCTACCTGACTGTTTTAATTGTTTCTGGCTTTGCCTTCAAGCTTATAATGCTGAAAGTCTGCAGAAACATTCAACAATACTTGTCAGCACAGGCTGAGGAATGCTTCAGATGTCTCCAAAAACCTTTGCAAAACACAAGGTTCATTATAACACCATTTCTTTTTTTACATTTAAAATGTTAAATGTGCAACATTTTTTTATGTTTTCCTATAACATAACCAAAGTAAGCGTGCCTCTGCGTTAGCATAAGTTTGAATGGGTAGGTGTGGCTATGTGTACTCATCTCTGCGTATAGCTCGTTCAGAAAGAGTTTTCCCATAGGAGTGCCTGTAATTATTCGGATGATAACTGAAACGTCCTGTTCTATCATAGAGTCTCCAGGCTGAGTCAAAGGGCTGGGCCAACAAGCTCTGAGAAAAGGTGTGATCGAGGCCCCTTTTCTTTCATAAACCCGACTTAACCTGGACCAGCCAGGTGTGGCTACAATAAATGCGAGTGCATGTGGGAATTTATGTATATGAAGTAAATGTTTGTCAAAGTAAAGATTGCTTGGGTTTCACTATTTCTCTGTGCTGTGAAGTGATATTCATGACTTTTGCATTTAAAAAGACTACAAATGCGCATGCAGCAAGCCCCAATTCATACCCTTTCATGCCTATAAGACATTTAAGTTATCTGTGTTTAAGTAGAAATACAATATACTGTGCATTTCGTTTTTTTCACTTTGTGTTTTATATACGGTTTCATTCTATTTGTGAACTCCAGTTTCAAGTCGCTTTTAATTACTGCCTTTGAACAGATCTTGCTCATTGTTGTAATTGCTATGCATTTAGCATAAACTTTTTGCTTCAGAAAGATTATATTTTGGGTGTGCAGTGGATGCTTGGTTTATTGTACTGACATATCTGCAAATATATTGAAAATTCACAGCTTGGAAAGCTGTCAGGAGTTATTTGATGAAGGATCCAAATCTATCTCTCACTTCACTCAACCAGACTCCTATGTTATCTATGGTGTGATATAAACTCCTGTTCATGGTCTTAGGAACAGCAGCTCTGAACACACCAATTCAGGTGGGATTCAAACCCACAGCCTTTGCATGTGCCAATCTGTTTTCTTACAGCCTGAGCTACAGCAGTGTCTTTATCTGAACAAAAACCAACAGGACTTTAAAGTTATTCTTTGGTAGTTCTAAGTTTGCTGAAGTCTAAATGCACATGGTAAAAGGAACAAGGTCCAGTGTGGGGCTTCTCAGTGGATAAAATGGATCATCTTGTGTCTTTGGAAAATTTGGCCTGAAACTGAAAAAAGAATTATTTTCATATATATGTATCATTCTACTCTGCAAAAAAAGCTTTTCTAGCCTTTTCCCCCCTCTTGTTTCTAGCCAAAATGTTTACAAAAATGCTTTCTTGTTTTCAGAAAAAGAAGTCAAAATTAAGTGAAAAAAAAAAAATCTAGGCTAGAAAAGTATTTTTTGCAGATTACTTATGTTTTAGTGTTGTTTTGTTTATAAAAATATTTTGTGTTATCATTAAGTAAAACAAAAACTAATAAAAACTTAAATTAAGATGAAACTAATACTAAACAAATATTATAGTAAATATAGTATTAACATTAATATAAAATAAAATGATAATATAAATATTATAATAAAAACATACTATACAACTGAATAATATAGATATTAGACAATAAATTAGAAATGTTGTTTTGACAACTAGTTGAAGCACTAATTGGAAAATGAAAATAATTGTAAGCTAAGAATAAAAAGGTGAAAGAAATAAACTGAATTAATAATGTTCAAATTTAAATATTAATTAAAATAAAAACTTTAACATAAATAATGTTGGTTGTAACAATTATTTTGTGAATGTAATTTTACAGTAAAATGCTGTTACTTGCATAGTTTTTAGAAAAGAGCAAATCAATGTATAATTTAATCAAAAACTGTAAACTGATATTCCCAGAATTCCTTCTATGACACTCCACATTTGAAAGTATTTTGCTTAAATAATCATGTTTTTTTTTATGTTATGTAAATGTGTGCTTCATGTTACATTTTCTGTTGTTTAATTAATATTTATTGTATTATGTAAGTGTTGTGTGTGTTACCCCGATGGTGTTTCATGTTTGCATTAATGTTTAAGGTACAAAACAGATTTTCATATGGTTTATAAACAAATTGCCTTGTTTGTAAATTAAAGGTTTACATTTTTATTGTCTGTAAATGACTTTGCATTTTTTATTCTGTATTTTTTTGCCAAATGATTCTGGCAACCACAGCTCCTAAAATGTTTTTGTAAAAACTACAGATTTTTTTTTTACAGTGTATGGCTGGCCTTCCTAGCTGTTTATTCAACTAAAAAAAGGACCACTGCAACACACATGTAGCATGGCATCAAAGATAACTTATGATATCTAGCATTAATTAACACAAATCATAACTTGCCTTTGATAATTACCATAAACATTGTTTTTTGAGCGAGTACCCAACAATGCCTTTTACCTCTTGAGACCAGATCGAACTGGCATGAGCCAGCTTGCAGTGAAAAATGTAAAACTAACAAGGGAGGCCCCTTTTCACTTTTCTGAATCATGCATTTGGCCAGAGCACCGTACGACTCCCAAAACATCCACAGTGAGAGTTTCAATCAGCTCACGGTTGAGACTTGCCCTCATCGAGTCATAAATGAATTGTTTGCTTTATGATCTATTTTGACTGTAAATCTGTTGTTGCTTCTAACCTTTGGCGTATGAAGTGTCACTGACATCATCACTTCATAAAATTGTCCATGCATAAAATTGCAGTTAAAATTAAAAGGCAATATTTAGTCTAGTTAGCAAATACACTATTTATTAAATTAAGGAGTTGGCTAGTTTTATGCATGATTTATTAACTAACGGAACAGTAATTTTTTACAGTATTTATTAATCTCTTCAATTAATATTTATTAATTAATTGATCTTGATAGTTGCTAAGATAGGATCCAGTACCCCCACAACCTTTACATTTGAGCTATTGTTTTAATTAATGTTGACATTAACTTTATTGTAAAGTTTTACAGGTTAGTTTAGATTCACAGTAACACAGTGTCATAAAACCGCTGTCTTTTGCACATTTGCCTGTGAAACGCTTTCTACCCTGCAGCACATTTGCACTCATAGTACTACAATGACTTAATTCGGATGACATGTTGGACACACCTCTACCACTAGGGCGTTTGAGTACATTTGCTATCGGTGCGCTGTGTGAACATGTTGGCTTTTTATTGTAAGTCTAAGAGAATCTGGAATATTTAATTCACAGAAAGAGCTTTAGTCTGTAAAACTATGTTGTTGATGTAGCTAATGCTACAAAAGACCGTCTTGTGAGATCTTGTCATGTCTCGACAGATCATTCTTGATGAGTCTCTGCTTCACTATGTCTGCTATTATAGACTAAATAAATATTCTTTATTATTTTTCATCCGTTGGATCTTTCCCTTGCAAAAAAGAAAGTGGTTCTTTAGGTATCATTTCAATAGCATCACTACAAAACCTAGTGTTTTTCAGCTGTTCACTGGCCCTGCTAAAGGATATGTGTTGTGGAAAGTGCTGTTCAGATTAAAAATAGCCACTTAAATTGAAACAAAAGCAGAGAATGTTTTGAATGTTTTGTTTGTTTTGAAGCACCATTGCTACTCATTAGGTGTGGTCAGGATGATTTGTGACATTGTTCTAATTCTTCATATCGATTGCCTTTGGTGTAAAACTGAGAATGGACATCTGAGACCCTGGAAACCCTTGGGTCATATTGACCCTGAGGTGTGGTGGCCTGTATCTGTTTTGTGCTGGTTTCAGGATTCAGAAAGCATTCAAACCCGTAACTCCTGAAGATCTTGACATGCACTTTTTCTGTTGCAAGGCAGATCTCCAAAAGGCATGTACAAACTCATCAAAGTACAACATACAGCAAAACGCCACAGAAATGAAGCTAACATCTTGTATATGTATGTGTTTTTGTGCATTCTACATGAATCACATCAAAAATCACATGTAAAATCTCAGTTCGATACAAAAAACAAACAAACAAACAAACAACAAAAGAGGTGTGGAATAGTTTTTGAATTTCATCTTCTGATTATGAGCTTGGGGTGCATGACTGAACCTGTGCAACAGCTGGATTGTTATATAAATGCTGTACTTTTCCCACAGGCTTTTGTGATGAAGTGACATGAGCACTGATGCTGACCTAGCAGCAGTTTCACAGCTTAACTTCTCAGTATACGAGGGTGCAAGTGTGAAAGCAAAAAGTAGTTTACATGCACATTTTCACACATTTGTATATAATTATCTACCAGCATTTGACTTCTGATCAAACATACAAAAGTTTACAAAAATACCTTTCTGGTTCATGTCATTTTTTCACCTTCATGTCATGTCACTACCTGGTCACATAAACCTAACTGGGTGAACTTTTTAGCGAGACATGAAATATGTACCAATAAGTACATTTCACTGCAGTTTCCAAAAGTAATGAACACTAGAGGCAGTAAAACTCTGACACCTTTTATTCCTTCTCACACAGATTTACAGAGTTGTGATTAATAAAGTGTAATGTTTGCACAATTACTTGAAGAATATCATGTGACTTGAACTATATTCATATGCTGGGAGATTTGAGAACTGATGCTTTTGAACGTTATCACCACACACATCCAGCTTCATATCTATGTGTTTTTATAGATGGTAGGTTTGTTCAGTAGCTCACGAAGTACAGAGATGTACCTGAGAGGTGAGGACTTCTGGTTTGAATCCTGTGTTCAACAAAACAGTAGTTCAAATCCGCACAAAAGTAAGTTGAAATGACATTGTTGTATCAACAAATGCATTTTTAAATAAGTTTTGCATTTGCTAATGCTATCGGGTAGGTTTAGGACAAATTTTCAACATGATAGAGCATTAACTTTTAGTAACAGTCAGCAAGATGTACCTATATCAACATAATAAAAATGAGCAGTTTTATACAGCGGTGATTATATTTTATTGCATTTATTGTATGGTATGTGTGTTTATGTATTAATCTCTCTAAATGTTAAAAACAATTTCGATATAATTTATATTTTGTTCGATCTAAGACATCAGCAGCTAAAAAGAAAACTGCTCTATAAAATTGTAACTGTTCAAACTTGTAATTTTACACAACTGTACCAGTTTAATGTATAACCTTCAATAATATTTTTACGTCTTTACAGTTTGCATATAGAAATACTTTTGAGATGCTGATAATATGTTCATACTGTTTTAGTGTATATGTAAATATACATGTAAAAGCTTTATAGGAACACCTATAAATACAGAACTAGTAAGATCAGGCTAGAGAAGGTTTGAGCTCAGAAAATGTATTATCTGAAAACATTTAAAGCATTTTTAATACAATCATTAACAAAAAGCTTGCAGCACTGACAATCAAATGAGAGCCACATTCCTATTCTCAAGGCAGGTGTGCGTCCAGGTGACACAACATACTGTATACTTGGCTGCA
Source organism: Enteromius anoplus (assembly GCA_032359395.1). NCBI lineage: Eukaryota > Metazoa > Chordata > Actinopteri > Cypriniformes > Cyprinidae > Enteromius > Enteromius anoplus. The sequence continues at coordinate 5,533,836 of JAUMHG010000072.1, read as the reverse complement.
TCCAACTTGCTCAGGTTGTGAAATCATCTAAAACGAGTCTTCAAATAAAATGTATTGCCTAATTTATGCTTTTGGTTTATATTCTAATCCCCTCAGTAACGGCCACAGTGCACAACTGGTCATGCAAAGCTAAGCAAAATCATTTCTGCTGAAACTCTTTGGATGTTTGAACCATGAAGACATCGTGAAGACAAGATAAATGATTTTTGCTGGAGCAAACAGGCCATCTGTGTCTACTGTTTGTTCTCAAATCTATCTGTGAAATCTGTAGATGGTGTGCAGAAAAAGTGTTGTTTTCAGTGCTGAAGGAGGGGGTCCAGAGAATTTTGAAATAAGGCAGATGCTTGTTTGGTAATATTATTTTACTGAATGTAATACATAAAGGTTCTGGAAATTAAGGTGCATTGATTCATTTGACGGGCGCTAAAGTAATTTAAAAGGGTAGGTCGTAGTTAGTGAATAGAAGTGGCTGTATTTGGGATTGAAAAAGGTGTGTGAGCATTTGTCCCGCACCAAAAAGGATTTTAAAGGCACCAGTCTAATGTGTTTATATAACAATGAACGGTTTATCATATCAGTAAAAGTAAACACAACATGCTTTAAAAAGAAAGAGGTGTTAAAAGGCTAATGTTTAAGAAATTGGGTTGTGTTTAGGGTTAATAATCTATAAAGCCATGTTATGATTTGTTTGATTTTGTAATGAGAACGATTTAAGGGTGGTTTTATTTTTCTGTAATTGGTGTTTTTCTTCAATGAGAATTTTTTAGGCAAGCTGTGAACCGTTTTAATATATGAGATTACATTTCTGCAGATATTATTATGACCTTTTTATGTGTATATGTTTATTATGTGTATATGTATATATAAATGCACGTATATGCATGTTATATATACATATATATATATATATATATATATATGCACATTTAATTATATGCACATATTACATGTAAAGATATTTTCTAAATATATACATGCATGTGTTTGTATATAAACACTGTGGACACAAATAAGAAAAAACGTTTAATTTGGATGCAGTTTATTGCGATTAATTGTTTGACAGCACTAAAGGCAACACAACACTAAAATTACATTTTTATTTAAATAAAATTCTTTATTGATTTATATATATTTGTTTTATCAATTTTATTAAATTTATCAATTTTATTTATTTCTTTTTGTAGTATCTGGGCTGTTTTGACATGATCACGGAGTCATCTGGCCTGTGTGTGCACATGGTGAGGATGTGAAAATGGTGAAAGGTGTGAACAGAGACTTTTTATAGACTGAAGGAATACAGAAGCATCACACCCAGCCCTATTAGTAAGCAGTGCAAAACAACAAATCTTAATACTGTAGAGCGGTGAAGCATCGCATTAGTAATGCCGAGGTCCTGATTCAGTTATCCCACCAGTGTTACTGACACTATGAAACTGTAAGGCCCGGAGGACATAAGCCTGTGTGACATAACCTGCCTGACGAGAAGCAGGTCTGCTTGATCTCGCTCTCACACTTTTCTACAGCTTTGCATGACATCTATATGCATGCCCTACTTTTGCATTGCTTTTAAATGTAAATGCACCTAATGCTTTGAGTTGGGTGTTTCTATTTAGCAAAATAAACTAGGAATTTCACATTGAAACAGTCCCACTCTGCTGTCATATTACTGTAATTCATCAATGCAAGGTAATGTTTCGAAGCCCAGCCTGTCAAATTAATACTTGTATTACAAGATTGATTGTTTTCCTAAATTAGTGCATTATAGGTTCACACATTTGGATATAGTAGGGCATTGAAGCAAAGAGTTAAAATCGAGCCATTCATTCCTTTAATCCTTTAAAACTGTAGTCACAACGTTCCCCTCCCATTCTTCTCTCTCCACCTAATAATTCATGTCCTGCCACATCCCAAGCCTCTGGCTCCTGTGCCAGAGAGCACTATTGCCCAAGATATGTTAGCGATGCATCTGTAGCTGACTTTTATCTAAAATCAATGCTTAATTTGATTGAATCCCTCAGCTGTGGAATATAACTAATAATAATTACTTGACTGCAGATGCTGTCAAACCAAGACAGTACATTTTCATCAGTATGTTCTAATGATTATGTGCTCAAATTAAATTCTGCTCTGAGTGGTTCTTGCTATTAACCCCTTAACTGTCACCCCCATTTTCGGGAAAACACATGAAAAAGTACTATACAAGCTTAAAAAGATGTAATTCAGGACATATATTAAAAAAAAATGTAGGTGTCCCGTATTCGGAACGGTGACAGTTAAGGGGTTAATAGTAAGACTATTACCATCGCTTGTGACTTTTTTTTTAAATTACTTTAAAATTATTATTACACTTCAGCATGTAACTCATCCTACAACCTTTGTGCATAATAATAAGACCTTACATTATGCTTGTTATCAAGGAGATGTGTGCATTTAGTTGTTATTTTAATTTAAAAGTGACAAATTTACCAAATTAGTACCATTAGTACTCGCTTCCAATTATTTTACCCATATAATTACACATAAAAGTCCATGATTCTGCATTATATTGCTAACTTGTTATTTCATTATCATAATCATAAAAAAAACTATTTGCTGCCCTTGTTATTCTTAATTATTTAACTGTAGCGAGTGAATGATGGGGAAAATTGCTTACTATGGTGTTTCAAAAAAAGGTGGAACGTGTAATGCAATGCAGCAATACACAAAAATAATAATCCACAGCATTTCATAAAGCAATACCTGCATGTATGCAACATGCAAACTTTTCTTCAAAGGGGTCATATGCTGTTGCTATAAGAACAATATTATTTTGTGTATTTAATGTAATGCAATGTGTTAATGCAGTTTCAGGTGCAAAAAACACATTGTTTTCCACATACTGTACATTTTTGTTTCTCCTCTAAGCCCCGCCTGCTGAAACGGGTCGATTTGTACAAAGCTCATCATTCTAAAAGCGAGGTGTGCCCTTATTGCCAGGCGGTCCAGTGCACTGTGATTGGCTGAATACCTCTAGCATGCAGCGGAAATGTTACAGCCCTTATCATAATGTGATGCTGCGTCCTGGTGCTAAGACACCAAAACAATAGAACATGTTACAAATGAGGCATTTGTTGCATCCACTGGAGACATAATTACTGATTATCATGACTTAGTACTGACTTTTTACTTGTTGCGTTGCATCGTGCCTCATAAATATAACATCATGCCTGCATTTATCATCGGACAACAAACAAAAAGCACAAATGTTACCCTTCACTGCTCAAAACTTGTGTTTGAATAGTAAGTAGCGGGTTTATTTAATAAGAAAACGTAAATTACTTAAAGTTTGTAAGTCAGAAGCACCAGACTGTCCTTTCAGAGGTAAAATGTGCACAACAGACCAAACTGTTCTGAAACAGTATTGTGAATACAGCTTAATCTCTGATTTCTATTTATGTCCCCTTTGGAAACACAAAGAAAGTAGTTTCACTTTCACACTGAAACAGAGTGTCTCCAGAACATGGCGCCTGCAGCAACACTACAGTGAGAATAATAGCTCTGCCTTCTTTCTTTGCGTAAACATTTGGGGGGGGGGGGGGGGGGGGGGTGGGAATAAA
>JAUMHG010000072.1:5505897-5519280 GCA_032359395.1 Enteromius anoplus | reverse complement strand
ATAGACTACAGCTGGTTCAAAATGCAGCAGCTAGAGTCCTTACTAGAACCAGGAAGTATGAGCATATTAGCCCGGTTTGTGTCAACACTGCACTGGCTGCCTATCAAACATCGTATAGATTTTAAAATCTTGTTAACTACTTAAAAGCCCTGAAGGGCTCAGCTCCTCTTATCACATTATAGTCCTGGCCCCAACTACACCTGGTTTCTCCCAAGGTTTTTTTTCTCCATTCTCTCATGGGTTTTGGTTCCTTGCCACTGTCGCCTCTGGCTTGCTTAGTTGGGGGCACCTAATTTCTAGTGATTATCATAATTTTGATTACAGAGACTGTCTCTGCATCTAGTTAATAAGTAGTTTAATCTCATCATTATGCATTACCATCACTCTATTCTCCTATTTGATAATGTTCAGTGCTTTGCTACAATCTGTATTGTTAAAAGCGCTGTATGAATAAAAGTGATTTATTGATCTGTCTATTTTAAACATATGCCTTAGTCCTTTGACTTATTTTATAAGCAAAGATCATATAACATACAATAAATAAATACAATAATAATAATCAATCAAATAAATAACAGTAATCATTTCAAAGTAATGTTGGCTAGTTGAATAGTAGTGTAATAGCCTGCATTAACCCACAGACCTATGGGCTGTACTAACTGCACTTTTGTACAATAAGTGCTATTCATATTTTTATCCACCAGATGTCCACATTTAAAACGGAATCTTCAGTCCTTCCCAAAACATTGTTTCACCTGAGTTCCTCGCTTCATTTGTTGGGGACAGAGTTCCTTATTTTAATTTGTTTCCTCTTTGATGATAGTGAACTCAACTGCAATGTATTATATAAGGATAGCTGTACAAGGATGACTGAATGAGTGAGCCATATAAGACACAGCAATAAAAGTCGACAGTGACAGTCAAAACCTTCACCAGAGTCAACTCCTACAGGCTAATCAGAGTGGATAAATCCCCATCACTTGTTCCTATATTGTGATACCAAGAGGATGTTAGATTAAAAGAGAGACAAGAGAAGTGGTCCATGATTTCTTTTTTAAAATCTAACAGCTTTATTCATGTTTACTTTATCCATTTTGATCAGATGCATTTCTTTCCAAAACGTAGGCGTTTCTGCCCTTTCCTGGAAATGTACTGTAATAGCAAGTCACCATTTGAGTCAGACAGCACAAAGTCAAAATCAAGCATGAGTAAGAGGCAAATAATGTTCTAACTGAAAAATGGGTTGCACGCAGACACCAAAGTCCAAGGTTTTTCCCACATTTGTTGCCAGTTGAACCACTATGATTTAAATTACTTAACACAAGTAGGCTAACTAAGCTTCAAATAATATACTTAATAGCACATCTTGTATAAGATGATAGTAAAGGGTTGTATTTTTGTATTTTCAGCTCACAAGCACCATGCTGTTCCACCATGAACATCTAGGGGTCAGTTACACATTGAGACACATTCTATTAAAACTGGGTGTACAACATGCCTCATCACTCAGAAAGACAATGTAAAATACTTAAGAGCTATTTTAAGAATTTCTCCACAGAAAACAACACATACCTTTTTACTTATTCAGAATAGTATTGACTGCTTGTTAAACTTATTTTAGAAATACTTTGTCTCAATTGTGAACCATGCACATTTTTTAAAAAATTGAAAGAACTTAGCTTTCTGACATGGTTTGCAAAAAGGGTAAGTTAACACACACACAAAAAAAAACATGAAAGCAAATTTTAGGTAAACACTTTATTTTTGTAGCAAAAACAGCACCTCAGAAAACAGGAAACACAATGGGCAACGTCTCTCCAGAGTATAATGAAATGACTGTCTCTACTAAATAGGCAAACCACATTGATCTACCACTAACATGCTATTAATTTAGCGCAAACATATCCCTTCATTGTTAATGTGAAAATCTGTTTCATAACATGTTTAGCACCTCAGCTAAATGGCTAGCTCATGTTAGTGGCACATCGAGGATTGTCCAGCCTACACGTGGCCATGTTGTGCAAGATAAGATCTGAAGACAGTATTGTGCAGGGGCCTGAGGGCGTTAGTTTTTAGTGATGTGGATTAAGGCACGACAAAAGCAGTGAGAGCATTTGGTCCCTCTGGAAATATTTGGTCAGCGTGAATGGTTTATTGCTTTTACAACCTGGTTTATGACTGCATTCCTGACTAGTGCCTTGGCCAGTCATAACGGTTGAGAGGGAAGATCAGGAATGCGTATGAGGCGTGAGGTTTAGAGGACAGAATTGGGGAAGGGGACTCGCTCAATCTTGGACGACCTCAGAGGACTCGGACACAACTCTGCCATCCTTGGTCTCAATCATCTTGATCACAACACTCTTCTTGGTCTGAGATACGGTCTCACCGTAGCCGCTGCCAGAGCTGTAGCCGGCTCCAGAGCTGTAGCCGGCACTAGAGCCGTAGCTGCCACCGTATCCACCACCGTAGCCGCTGGAATAACTAGAGTAGTTGTTGTAGCCGCTGCTTGCACTTTCCAGGGGATAACCACCATAGCTCGCTATTGGGGCAGAAACATTAAGTCAGGTGGATCTCCTGCATTGCATGTAGTTATAAGAATTGTCAATGTAAAGGTTCTTGCTCACTGAGTCGGCCAACTTTCAACAATTGAAATTTTCAATTGTTTTCAATTTTCAAGTCGGCCAAATGTTTTACAGGTAGACGTAAGGTCGTATTTCTGTTTTAACATGCAAAAATGTTTGCAGTGACTTCAAACTTACTGCTTTGTTTTGAGATATTGATGGTCTTGATTCCACTTGCCAGTCTGTTGAAAAAAACAAAAACAAGAAATAATGAGACTCCTATGCAGAATGAAATGAATGTGAACTTCATCTAAGAAATAGAGTACTTGGTCTCACAGCAAGCATGCGTTTCATTGACTCACCTGTCCTCTTCTCCCTCCAGGAGCTTCCTGTATGTGGCGATCTCAATGTCCAGGGCAAGTTTGACGTTCATCAGGTCTTGATATTCTCTAATCTGGCGGGCCATGTCCTGCTTGGCTCTCTGCAGGGCATCTTCCAGGTCTTTGATGCGGGCTTTGGCGTCTCTCACAGCCAACTCACCACGTTCCTCTGCCTCTGCAATCTGGTTCTCCAGATTGGCACGCTATTGAATGAGAAATATTTGTGGTTAGTTTCACTCCTAATGCCTGTTACTGTGCTAACACGCTTGTACATTCTACATAGTTGCATACCTGTCCTTTCACGGAATCAATCTCAGACTGCAGTCTCTGAATCATGCGGTTAAGGTCAGCGATCTCTGTCTTTGTTGATCTAAGGTCATCACCGTATTTGTTTGCAGATGTCTGCATCTCCTCGTACTGCGAAACAGAGCATATGATGCGTAAGATGTAGTATCTCACTCAATGCAATGAACAAATAGATTAGTATTTGCAGCTGACACTCAGTAGTTTACACACCTTGGACTTGTACCACATCTCAGCCTCTGCGCGGCTTCGGTTAGCTATATCTTCATACTGAGCGCGGACCTCAGCAACGATGGCGTCCATATCCAGATTCCTGCTGTTGTCCATCTCCACAACGACTGATGTGTCCTTGATCTGAGACTGCAGCTCACGGATCTCCTACAAGTTCACAACGACAGAGCACAACATTAAAGAAATGCAGTTTATCAAATGTAAATAAACTGTATGTTTGGTGGGACTCTCTAGCTGTAATTTACCTCCTCAAAGATCTGCCTGAGGAAGTTGATCTCGTCAGTGAGGCTTTCCAGTTTGGCCTCCAGCTCAACCTTATTCATGTAGGCCTCATCGACATCCTACAGAAAGCAAACATAATTCAGTCATCATTTAATATTCAAGTAAGCGTTTATGAGTGGTCGTGGGTAATAAAAGACAATCTGCAAACCTTCTTAATGAGCACAAATTCGTTCTCACACTCTGTGCGTTTGTTAATCTCATCCTCATACCTGAAGAGAATTGAAGAAAATGGCATTGGTTAAACTCATTGTTTTTAAATGGGTTTTGTACACTAGGGGGCAGCAGTGCTCTAACTTCGTCAGTAAGAAACACTTGAATCAAGAATCAATTCGGTGTCTCCCATGGGTTTTAGCATTAATTGGGCCATCAGATTTGTCTAGAGTTCCATGAAAGGTGCTGTGTAGATGTTTGTGTGATAGCTGTAATTTATCTGACTCATGCTGACGCCCATTTAATTGAGGCACAGACAATGTTTTTTTTCCATGGGATATTATGTATATCACTGAAATGCATTAAATATGATTCAAATCTCAAAAACGTTGGACAATGGGCAGGTCTAGCAGGGAGTGACTACAGCAACCATGCAGTTTCTGTATTAGTTACATAAGGCATGTTGGATAACAAATTGACTCCCATAAGCCTCATTTATTCTGGGAACACCTAAGTGTACCACAAAAGCCTCCTCTGACAATACTTGTGCACTGTCCATCCCCCAGACCAAATTAAAATAAGGCTTTTGTGAAAGCCATTGTACGTACTTGTTTTTGAAGTCTTCTACAAGGCCTTGCATATTGTGCAGGTCAGCTTCCAGCTTCATTTTGTCATTTCCAAGGCTGTCGAGCTGTCTGCGCAGGTTGGTGATGTAGGCCTCGAACATGGCGTCGATGTTGGAGCGCGTGGCTGTCTGGTTCTGAAGGAGGCTCCATTTTGTCTCCAGCATCTTGTTTTGCTGCTCCAGGAAGCGTACCTACATTGGCAAGATGAAAATAGAGGTTTTGTCTCAATCAAAGCACAAATGAAAACCATACTTGGCAGTAAGTGCAGCTTCAGAGAGCAACGCCCCCAGACTGATGCTGCAAAGTCATTTTGGAACCATGGTTCTGCGCCAGCTCACAGAAGTGAGACCATATGCCAACATATTGCTTGTGGTTCATGATCTTCACAAAGGAAGGCACAGTTTTCCTTAAATAACAAGACATGCACATGCTTTCAGTTTGTAACGCTTTTCCCCTTTGGAAATGGTGACGCATATTCCAGTAGGACATCAGGAAGAATGACTAAAGCTGTGGAATTTGCTTTTTGGAGATGGGGCTATCTATGTAGTTAATATTCAATGGACGGCAGGAGTGTCGGAGTCTCTTAAAAGTGTGTGTAAATGGTGGATGGCAAACAAATAATTCAGTGATAAGACTTGAAAAACAGCTCAAGATGAACACCGCACACACAATTAGATTACAGTAAAGGTGTCACTTCACTAATCAGCTTTCTTATTCAAAACAGTGTGTTTTAATCAAATAATGTAATGCAAAGCAGACTGTTATAGTTAAGAGGAAGGGCACAAAGGCTGAAAAGTGCAGCAGAATATTTCCTCTTGTTGAACACTGTTACGTAACCTATCCAGTGCTATCCAGAACATGACCCTGGTTCTTCAAATTAAATATTAACTATCTAGGTATGTTTGTGTCTTTTCTTCTAAAATGGATCCTTTTGTTTGGAAATTTAATAAATTGTAATAATTTAACAATGGTGATATGCAGATAACAGGTTTCATGTCCTAATTTGGGTGTGGACTCTCTACAAGGGCTTCAGATAAGCCTCAGGGCATCCCATTCAAATGAAAAGCCTTCACACTCTGACCATGTACACACCCTTTTCTCCACTTTCCAAAAGTCTAGTTTCTTTCTCTTTGATGCGAGCGTATCCAATCCCACAAATATTTTCTGTACCTCTTCTAGAGATGTTTAAAGCAATAACATGCAGTCTTGGGGCATTTCTGGGTTATTACAACCTTTAGTTTGACTACTGCAAAGAAAGAAACTTTAAACCCACCTTATCAATGAAGGAAGCGAAACGGTTGTTGAGGGTTTTGATTTGCTCTTTCTCCTGGGTGCGGACAACTTGGATATTGGGGTCGATCTCCAGGTTCAGAGGTGCCAGGAGGCTCTTGTTGACGGTGACCGCTTGGATGGGTGCAATGGCACCGCCACCCATGCCCATGCCCATGCCAAGACCGTAGGCTGAAGAGCTGCTGATGTAGCCACTACCTCCCATTCCAGCTCCCATGCCACGGTTGGCACCTCCATAGGAGCTGCGCACACTGTAGCTCTGCCGGCTTACACTGGGGCCAGCATAGGACTGACTGCTGAAGCTGCGTGGGACAGATCTAGAAGAAGAGGACTTCACAGTGTAGCTGGTAGTCTTGCCGAACGACATCCTGCTGGTGTATTTTCTGTCTTGTGCTGGTAAAGAATGACCTGGAGCAGGGGGAGCGAGTAGATATGAGCTTTGTCTGCTGTGCTGGAGAAACTCGAGCAGATAGAGAACAGCAGACTCTGCTTCTTACTATATGTGCTGCTGAGTGGGAGGAGCCAAAATGAAGCTCTGATTGGCCGGTGCTTATGTGCAGAAGGTGGGTGTGGTGGAAATTCAACACCCGTATCCCTACATTCCTAGCCTGTCCTGTACATGGATGTTTTAATATAATATAATTCAACAAGACTAGAAACAAATGTATATTTTTTTTAATTTTCCTGATTGAAACAATAAAATGGCTTAATAACAGCTTCCCTTTGTATTTGGATGATTCTGGTTAATAGCCTATGTATTATTTGTTGTGTCAAAGAATGAATAAAAGCCAAAATACAGAGTGTGATATAATATTATGTCAATAATAATAAACACTGCACTCTAATGCTGCAACGGCATCTGTGTCACATTGAAATAGCATGCAACTATGGATTTGCTTATACAAATAAGACATCTGGAAGGCGTCAAATTTCACTTTAAAACTTTTGACAGCTGACATGTTTTATCTCTGAGCACTGGAAGCTGCACAAAGTGATGTGATGTCCAGCTGTGCTTTAGCAAATTATCTCCAGTGATATAACATTTAAATCTATAGGCTACAAACATTGTGTTATCTATACATTTGAGCTAAACATGGTGGAAATTAAGTATGTTACATATTGTAATACTTTGCAAATCATAACTTGATAGACAGGACTATGAGCAAACCTAGTTGAAACTGTCTTGCATCATGGAGGCCACCTGGAGTTTCTCAGGTTTCGTCAAGTTTTAAAATCTACCCCTAAGGTCCCAAAGCCCTCTGGAATCCTAAAGTTATCTGGGTTTATAGTTGTGTTTTAAAACATGCCTTAAAGGCGATGAAGGCTCTGTATTAAGCTTCTTTTAGCCCTTGCATGTTCAAGATGCTTCTAGATGACCACACCAATGCACTGGAATTATGGTTAATTTGCTCAAACAAAACTGTATCTGCCTTGACCTGTTCCTCCAGCACAGTCCTTTCCATTGACCGCTGTTTTCACCAGGTGTTTCTACGGTTGGGTCATCAGGCGTGGTATGCACTTTTACACTTAAAAGGCTTATTTGAAGTCAGTAATGGTATTTTAGTCAGATAACAACTTCAAGCACCTTAAGAGTTTCCACAGAAATGGGATGACCTGCTGCAGTGCACGTGTCAAATGCTTTCTCTATGAGTGTCCGTGGTCTTTCATTATTGGATGATACAAGAGCATTTGGAAAAGTTGCTGATTTAATCATCAGTATCTTGAGGTCCCCTCTGCTTTCATCTTCTTCACTGGTTTTCAGTCATGGATTCATAAAACCTTAAGGCGCTGGCCTTTCCTAAGATTACAGAATCCCGGCTATTGTTTTTGAGAGGAACCAGGGAAAACCTGATCAGGCTCACTTTTTCCATGCAGATTTAATACAGCTTTATTTTCACGCATGCCCTGATAGTCACTTTGGACTTCACAACATCCAAACAATTAAACAAAGAGAACATTTATTTATTACTATATAGCAGCCTGAAAATAAAAATCCAGTCATGAAATGTGACTTGATAAAGGAAACAAAATTAGATACACACTGCTAAACAACAAAACAAACAAAGTAAAATTTCCCATAAATGTTATAAAAATTATTAATATGATAATAATTGTTGAATAATAATAATTATAATAAAATTAATAATCAGTGGTTTAAGTAAAATACAATTTCTCTTTAAAGTCCCATTAGGTAAATAAATAAATGTTAAAGTAAATAATAAAAAACTATTTAAAAAAATGTAATATTATAATAATTTGTAAGTGTTTTAAGTAAAATAAAATTATTAAATGTTCTCTGAAATTCTCTGAAGTCTTGTTGAATGAAATTGTTGCATGAAATGCATGTTAAATTAATTTATAAATATATGAAAAAAACTAAAAACTATTTGTAAATGGTTTAATAAAATATAACGAATATATATTTTCTGAAGCCTTATATAGTAAACTACATTATTTCTTCTCAAGCAAATGTATTATGTTTTATCTGATATCTTTTCATAAACACAACAAAATACCAAGAACATGATTGTTTTATAATGTGGGAGCAATCACATTTTCAAGTTGTTTCTAGCCATTTGTACCAGCTTTTGAAAGCAGCCTATGAGGTTTCTTAAGGACAGCCCTGCAGGAAGCATTCATGCCAATGAAACTACGATTCTTTTTGTAACCAATGTGCCTGTGACTCACACTCTCTACTAAGAGAGTGAAAATGCATCTCAGAATTACAACAATGTCTCTCTGTCTTATCCCATGGCTTGAGGCTTTCCACTGAACGAAGAACACAAAGTGGACCATAACTAGTAGTTACTAGAGGAATGCTATCTAACATTCTCTAGAAGGTAAAAACAGGTGTGTCTGTTGTGTTTTGTACTGTCCCTCGACATTTTGCTGTCATTCCCTGTATCTTATCTCACAATCAACATGAAAACAAAACCAAGAGTTATGAATCTGCAAGTCTCTGCCCAGAACATTGCTTAACGATGAGATTCCTCTTTTTTTTTTTTACGCAGGTACGGTGACTGACAGTGTCACTTTTTGTGACAGCCAAACAGAAAACCAGCATTTAATGTTACATAGTGAACATGCCAACCCTTCCCCTAGAGGTCATGTACTGTATACATGCATAGGTAAATCATAATAAGGGGTTCTTGCTTGTTTTCACACCGTCTTATTACAAGGGAGTGATTTATAAATTGAGCTGTAATTTCATAATGCACATTCTTTCTGCAGAAACAGAGTCAGTTATGAATCATGTTGAATGAGGATTTCATCATAGATTTGCGACCTGATATTCCTGCTGTACTTGACTTTGCATACACTTGACTTGTCTTACTGAACCACTCCAATTTGAGCTTTGATTGTATCTGATCACATCAAGTGACTGATACTGTTGAGAATCAGCTGAGCCTTTTGAAGAAGGCCTTTTGACAGTCACTTCAAACCCCAGCAGAGAACAGTGTGAACTTTGTATTGTGAGAAACAATGATATTTGATGGTTTCATGGTTCAGATTTCTATGTTGCTTAATGCTTTTAGTTTCTGAATAGTTTCATCCGCTCAACACATACTGTGTTCGATTATCTTTGTGAAATCTGAGACACCCCACTACACCCAAAACACATACGCACATGTGACTTTGCTCATGGATCACTCCTTCAAGGTGCATCGCACTAGATTTCCTGCTTAACTGCTAATCCTGTGTCGAATGCAGGCGACAGGATGTGATGTCACACTCGATGACTTCTGTGTAAGTAATTAGAATGTAGGAAACAGGATATGATGTCACATTCTACACATCGTTTAAAAAAAAAAATGAAGCAGGACAGCTTAATATGATAATGATAATAAGAAATCTTTCTTGAGCAGCAAATCAACACATTAGAATGATTTCTGAAGAATCGGGTGACATTGAAGACTGGAGTAATATTGCTGAAAATTCAGCTTTTTTATTACAAATTAAATTTCAGAAATTCTGGGATGTTTTTTTATATAAATAAAATGAAAACTAAAATAATTTAAAATCAAATGGGCCAATATTTTATTCACAGCAGAACATACATTGGATAACATAAATGTTTTAACAGAGAAATTGTACAATTTTATGCACAAAATGAGCTAATTTCAAAGTTGATGCCTCTATTTGACCTTGGTGGAGCATCTCCTTTTCTTTTCAAAACGGTTTGAAGACGTCTGGGCATCGAGGTTATTCGTTTCTGGAGTTTTGGTGTTGGAATTTGGTCCCATTCCTGTCTGATGAGCTGTTGAAGGGTTTGTGGTTGTCCTTGGCGTATTTTTCATCAAATGCCAACTGTTCTTTATAGGAGAAAGATCTGGATGGAGGGCAAGCCAATTCAGCACCCGGACTCTTCTACTACAAAACCATGCTGTTGTAATAGCTGCAGTATGTGGTGTTGCTTTGTCCTTTACTGAAATACATGTCGTCTGGAGGGCAGCATATTTTGCACTAAAACATTTATATATGTTTTAGCATTAGTTTTAGCATTTAGCAATAGTGTCTTCCAAAACATACAAGCTGCTCATACCGTATATATGTACCCCCATAACATCAGAGATGCTGGCTCTTGGACTGAACTGTGATAGCACACTCTTAAGTCCGGAAGACCCAGGGTTTCCAACTAAAATGCCAAATTTGGACTCATCTGACCATAGAACACAGTCCATTTTAAAAGAGCCTTGGCCCACATGTTCACATATGCTTTCCTTTTTGCATGAAAGAGCATTAGTTGGCTTCTGCAGATGGGACAGAGGATTGTGTTTATCGACAGTGATTTCTAGAAATATTCCTTGGCCTATTTTGTAACTCATGGGGACCCAAAGGCCCATGTTTACTTCTGAGAGACTGTGGCATTCTGAGACACCTCTTTTATAGCTGATCATGTTACAGACCTGATGACTTAATTAGCTGCTAGCTGAATCCTTTCGAATTTGGGTATAACTATAACATAGAAAATAGTTCATTTGTAATAATATTTCACTATATTACTCTTTTGATGTATGCATTGATAATATCGAATATATGCAATAGGTGAGCATAAGAGACTTCTTTTGTTATAAGTTTTCATTTTTTTGTGTTCATAACATTTTATTAAAAAATGTGATTTTTACTGGAAAAACCTATGGCATATGGTGCACATATTATTGTTTGGTTTGTAGTCTTAAAGACTATCACTTTGGCAAGTCATTGCAAGTCATTTTTGCAAATTTGACAAAGCTTTATCTGTTGTTTGCCCTTTGTATAACATTACCTTGATGACAAATCAGCAGATAACATTTCAAATATACCACAGAAAACTAAATATGTAAAGCCTCGTTCACAACAAGCACGATAACGAAAAAGATAACTATAAAGATAACAATATTAGCGGCCACACTGGCCAACGACATTGTCTGTTTATTCTCAGCGCACACGCATCTGCTGCTCGTGAGAACAGGACACATTCTCACTGATGTTTCTATCGTTCATCAGCTGGAATAAAATCTTTCTGAAAATGATTCCAATGATATTGATTCTCTGTGCCTTTTTCGTTATACTTGTGAGGACGCTGCTATTCTGATTTTTAGAACTATATCTTTATCGTTGTCATGCTTGGTGTGAATGGGGCTTAAGTGTTTCAGGTATTTATTTAATTTAATTTTTTTTTTTAGGATCTACAAAATCAATGAAAAATTGCAAAACACAAATGACATCACTCTGGCCCTTGTCCAGCGATTCATTCATGCATATGAATGAAAGTAAATGAACACAAATTCTACTGCGGCCACATATTCACATAAATCCCAAATGTCTCAGGACGACTAGGCATTGTAAAAATGCCAACAACTTGGTTCTGGGATATTTACGGATAACCTCCAATCTCAATGAGTCAAACAATTCCAGCACAAAAAATCTGCAGCGTGTGCTCAAAATCTGATAGTAGGACTGAGAAAGATTCCTCTGAGGGGAAATCAGAGGAAAAACTCTGCATCTGCTCAGTACTTCCCCAGTGGTCGCCTGACCAGAAGCCACACCCCTAGTTGTCATGGCAGCAGGGTTACCACAGAACACAAACTACTACTGACACACATTCACATTTCCTGGCCTCTGCTACAGTGAGTGGATGTTAAAGTTTGATATGTTACCATGGAGGCTTTTGATGCGCCTCCGTGATTACTAGTAAGTTTAACGAAAAGCAAAATATGCAAACAAACAGTTTGCGCAAGTTTATTATGAGAATAAGCCTGCATTACACAAACATACAAGAAAAGTCTTGTCATAGAAATGTTTATAAAAGATAAAAGAATCATCACGAAATAACAAATCTGGAAAAGGAGGGTCACTATTTTGCTGTATTTCTAGAACAGTTTGTGAAACAACACATGCATATTTTCATAGTTCAAAGTAATTTCATAGGAAAAAAACA
Source organism: Enteromius anoplus (assembly GCA_032359395.1). Lineage (NCBI taxonomy): Eukaryota > Metazoa > Chordata > Actinopteri > Cypriniformes > Cyprinidae > Enteromius > Enteromius anoplus. The sequence continues at coordinate 5,507,036 of JAUMHG010000072.1, read as the reverse complement.
TTTCATTTTATCGCCGAGGGCAAAGTTACTTCAAACACTTCAAACTCATAAATCTCTCACCTTGAATCTACTCTGGTATGTCAGATATGGTAGGAAGTTGTGAATGTAACACACAAGCTGCTAAAATAGTATGGAATGTAAAAGTACACTGTAAAGTGAGCATACAAAAGAAGAAATTAATGATCTGAAATGCTTAATTTGTGACATTTCGAGGTCACATATTCCTCTCTTTAAGAAACTGTATTTATTGGCTATTTTAACTTTTTAGCTAGTGTACTGAGAGGCTAACTTTACTTATGTAAGTTTATTATGTGTAGTCTGTATCTTGGCAAGCTACACTGAAATTTTTTACAACTGATTGATATATGTTTATATAAGGCCTTTTGTATGTAGTGTTTGGTTGTTGGGTGGAGATTTCTCACTCCTGACAATAGCAGACAAAATATCCTTCCGAAATGATCTATTTTGACGCTTGGTCAAGATCCTTTTGCATCGCTTTTTGAAGATCAAGGTACCCCTTTTTAGTCACTTTCGAAGGATCCTTCATTGCTTTTTACTTGTGTGGCTTAATGTAATGGTTTGCATGCATATTTATATTTATTATATTTTTTTTTACTTTTATTTGAGCACCTACCTCTGAGCAATATAAAACACACACAGGCAAATGCAGTCACAGGTATTTATTGCACAAACTAATCATTAACACGCAGTTTAACACACAAGTCGTGTCACATTCCAAGTCTTCTGAAGCCCTACGAAGTCTTTATGTAAAGAAGATAGTAAAACACAAGGTTTTAATCACTAAAAATGCTCCTGCTCCATTAACATGCTCACGTTTTATCCAGAAAACATACTTCAGTCCCGTAGCACGACGCAATCGATCACGTGACACACAAGAGCCAATGGCATTTCACAACCAGCATTGACGTAAGGATTCTTATAGCTGCATTTTTAATTGTTTTGCCTCAAAAGACTTGGAATATTAATATTTTCAAATAAATGGTGATGGTGATGATTAGGGCTGTATACCTTGGAGAACCTGGCGATACGATACATACCTTGATACACAGGTCACGATTCGATACGTACCTCGATACAGAGTTGTCTCGATACGATTTGATACAATGTGACACGATTCG
>JAUMHG010000072.1:5493775-5505797 GCA_032359395.1 Enteromius anoplus | reverse complement strand
CTTTTCAATTAATAAAAATAATTAGGCAACTGTGTACATATAGACTACTATCATTTTTTAATTCTGCCAGTAATCTTCACACTATAAGACAGCGAAAACCTCCACATAGAATGAAAACACTGACACATTACTGGCGTCTTTAATATTGAAAGTTAGGAAGGCTATTTGAGTATAATACAAACTCACAAAATAAAAATCGGTGTTGTTAATGGGATGTTAATTTACAACATCCCATATACAACATCGTTGGATAAAAAAAAAAAAGTCAGGTCATATTTAAACTAAATTCATTCGCGAATCCTTATGCACACTTTTTCGCTGTTTTAAAAAGCGATCACGTATTCTACCGTTGCGGTAATAAATAAATTGGCCTAATAAACTTTTAAAAAAAGATTAAATTACTGTATGACTGACAGCTACATGTGTGAATAATATCATTTTAAATAAAACTGTTTTGACTGTTTACATTGAAAAATCACTCCCCTACATATATGCAATAATATGTCCTAATATATCTTTTAATTATGATGATAAGTAAAAAACTATTGCGTTTGGGTCTTGACCTATAGAATCAAAAAGTGACGAGTTGGAGTGTAAGAATGTGTTGCCAATGAATATGGTGGCGAATGCCGACTCTCTCTGGTTAGGACCTGGATATTTTTGGATTGCATGGGAAATCCATGGAAGAATTTCAGCCGTTTCTACAACTCAGAGCTATTTCTGCAGCCCAGGCCCAGTTTGTGTGGGTGTGTCTAGAAAGAAAGAAGGGGAAAAAGCAGAGCTGGAAGAGAGGAAAATCTTTGTGGTCCCATTGTTCAAATAAGTGCCTTTCTTACTTATAAGCAACTAAAGTTAATGAAAAAAAAACATGGAAGCGTGTTTCCACCAAGGGATAGAAAACAAAAGATAATTGCAATTTATTTTCTCACTATTCTGAGAAAAAAAAAAATCTCAGAATTCAGACATAGAAAATCATGATTCAGAGAAGAAAGTAGAAAATAGAGAAAGCAAGAAAAGTTGGAAAAATCAATTTTTATTTTTTAACTAAGCATTTTTTTATTTGTTGATATTTTCAGTATCAACATTGAAATACTATTTTCACAAAAACATTTTTTTTAAGTTTTTTTATTACAAAATGTGATTTTTACTGGAAAATAAATATGCCATATAATGCATACATTATTGCTTGGTTTGTAGTTTTCATTCATACTGTTGTGTTTGAGCCTATCACAAGTATTTTTTGCTAATTTAACAAAGCATCATGTGTTTGCCCTCTATAAAGCATTATCTTGATCAACATTTGAGATAATGTAGAATTTACAGCAGAAAAGCAAATATGTAATTCTGTTAAGTAAATAAAAAAAAGTCAAAACTGTACAATATAAACTCAGAAAAGGTAATAATTATTAGCTAAAAAAGTTGCTTACTTTTTAATTAATTTTTCCATAGCAGAAACTAAAAACTTAATTACTTATATATGAAATGTATGGATTTAGTGAAAAAGTCAGTTATATTATCACCTTTCTCAGAATTGTATATATTTCACAATTCTGAGTTTGTATGTTTAGGTTCTGTGATTATATTTCTAGTTCACGAGAAACAAAGCGGTTGTGGAAACAAGCTTCCAAACGCAATAGCGCAGAATTCTCAATCATACTGTCATAAAAGTGCATTTCATTCCAATTTCCCATAAAACTGGAATAAAATAGAAAATAATAATAAAAAAAATAATAATAATAATAATAATCAGGTCATGTGACAAAAACAGATCATACTTTGTTTGAAATGTTTTTTATTCCATAATGTGTTGTTTAAAATGCTTCTTTTAGAAAATAGCAAGTGGTATAAACAGTATGCTAGTATTGCACCCCTAGTCAGATCTTCTCTTATCTCATAGTTGGGCTGTTTCTCCTGTTATTATGATCTTTGTCTTGTTCTTCACTCATCTCTGTACATCTCTCTGTCTCCTCCCTTTTCACACAATTCACTCACACCTTCGGTAAATGAATCACCTGCTACTACCAGACAGGAATCTCTGGCAAACATCTATTATTCATTACACAGTAGTATTCACTGTACTCTACTGTATATCTGTGCCTATCTTGGGTTTTCACTTCCATAATTACCTACACACCCAGTTCAGGACACTCCTTTCACACTTTGATTAAGATCATTAAGATGTAGATTGCTGTTGTTGACAATGCATTATGCTGGGTTATTTTGTTGGGCTTTCCCTGACCATGTTGATTCAAATTGGTAAGCACACACCAAACTGGCCACTAGTCAAACCTGTTTTGTTGCAAAAACAGAGGGCGAGAGAAAAGCATGGTGTGTGTCCACCTCTTTCTGCTGCACCCTCCTGATAATCAAACTGATTAGACAAGCCACAAGTCACCCAACACCTTCAATACAGGTTTCTTAACACATCAGTGCTAAAACAATTTAGTGACACAGGTCATAACCTGCCGAACCTAAATTCTGAACCTAGAGGCTCTTTAAGCAATCTTAGAAAGTGAGTATTAGACTAAAAGGTCATTCATTTCCAAATAACGGGGCTGGAACAGAAGGAATGTGGGTGGAAGTGTTTTAGCACTGTAACATCATATGACATCATGATCCACAGTGATTTGAGCCATACTTTAAAGATGACCTAAGCGCTTATCTCAACATTAAATGTTTCTATCTAAGTCAAATTGAAGGATTTTCACTAAAGAAATAACCTAAATCTCAGGCATGTTGAAAAGTCTTTAAACATAAAAAAAAAAAAAAAGTATTACTTTGGCAGAGGCGCTCAATAATTGTGAGGAATCAGACATTGCCCACATATATCAGTAGATTTACGCAAAGGATTTATTGAAAATAAATCAATAAATCATTCACAGTTCAACAGATCCCATTCTCCCTGCATGTAGTAGCTACAAAAAAGAATGTATAATATTACATTCTCATATAATTTCTAATATTCTATCACCTCCCATATATCTCAAGACTTTACCATATAGACACGTGCTACCTGGAAGTGAATTTTGTCTTGAGAATTCTCAGATTTTCTCCTAAATCAGACTGGAAGATAAAAAACTGGAACATATCCCTCAGTTCTGTCAGGGCCTGAATTTAGTTTTCAGAGTGATATTGACTCTTTTTTCAAAATCAGACCAAAAGATGAAGACAAAAGAACTAACAACAAATTCTGTCAGGGCCTCAATTGTGTCACGATCATCCTCTGTCATGATAATTTCCCCAAAAATAGACCAGAAGATGCAAACTTCACCAAAGATTCAACAGATTAAGATGAGGCAACCAAAGCAAAGCAAACAAGAGCATTCCATCCGGGCCTGAATTTTGTCTTGACATCTTCATGTAGAGTTGAATCCATTGGTGATTTGTATATTTTAGTTAATGTTAAATAACATACTTTTTGAGCTAAAACAGCTCTAACAGCAGACTGATTTATCCCTGCTGTCATGGAGACCAAGAGACGCCTGTGGAACTTTATGACCATGCAATTCAGAGGTAAAAAAAACTTGGAGAAAGCTATAAAATGGCTGGCAAAGTTTTTAACTTTCCTAAGAGCACTGTGACGTTCAATGTAACAAAATGGAAAATAGCACAGCTCAGTCCAGGCCATCTTACTAAATAAGCAACTGTACGAGAAGGGCTCAAACGTAGGAGAAACTATTACAAGACCAGAAACTGAGAATGAGAGAAACTGTCCAGATGTGAACAATCTCTTCAGCTGTCTAAGATTTAGCCTCTTTGTGAGAGCAGCTAGTGGGTCCAACATGAAGTCACACCTGGGTACAATTATAAATGTATTGAATTTATTAGGATATTAAAGTGAGTATTGTTTAACAAAAACAAAATGACTTAATACTTTCTAAATACTGTAACCTCAGTGTGTTATCCAGTCACACAGATATCCGCTTCTTTGTGAAAGAAACAACTGTTTTAGTAATATAATTTATCCCAAACTATGACTGTTACAAAAGGAACATATTAAGTCATTTTATGTGTTCCAGTCTTTGTGAATATACACTTTGAAGCCCTGCAATTGTCTGGTACAAAATCAAAATATCCAGCAGCACAGGTTTCCTGTTTTCACTCTAGCCAAACTGGTTTCAAGGTGAATGCACACATGAACTCTAGTGACACTAGTACCGCTTTCGTTTCATGAATCATTATTCTAATAAGGGTAACTCAAAGTAATTCTCAAATTATGCACAATACAAAAGAGCATATGTGTCTCTGTGCATTATGGTCTTATCTGAAAAATGCAAAGACAAATGTAATTGGCTTTTAATGTGCTGTAAATTGGACTGATCAGGTACAATTGTTTTTAATTGCTGTAATAATACTTTAGTGGATGACTGCTTCTGCATGTTTTGAACATTTATGGCTTAGATTTATTACAAATCTGCTTAGTCCAATTTCTGCATGCATATATGATTCATGTAAAAAAAACAAACACATTTATAATATTTGTTAATATGTTGCTGGGATGAGCAAGGGCATGCAGCCTGTAAAAGTGTTGTTGGAAACCTTTATCGCTTTGCACAACCAAACGTGAGCGAGCGTGGTTTTGCCAGGTTTTACTTACACATTCACTCTGTAATATGATCTAGTTATAGTGGGCGGAGAGTGTTTGTCGGTGTATGTGTGTGCCAGGCGGCTCTGAAAGCACACATCCGTATCAGTGTGAGGTCTGTATACACAACTCACAAGACAAAAGTCATGTGTATCTGTGTGAGCGCGCAACTGCGTGTTGGGACAGTTTTAATGCGCTAGTGATGAGTGAGTTGCAGCATAGCAGTCTGTCTGATTGGACGTCGACTCAAAAGCAGTTTGGCCCCTAAAAAACCATTAGTGAAACATCTTAAGAATTTAAAGCTCACCTTTAAAGAGTAATACAAACACTTGCTGTTTCCTCTCATTGTCTGTGTGGCTCCAGCACTGTCTTACATGATTAACGGCTGCAACATTTCCTGAGGCTATGTATAGCCATTTAGTATAACTGTGCACAAAAAACACACTTGGGGTCATTTCTCACACAGTCTAATACATCACTAATGTAGCAATCGTCAGATAGCAAACACCTCTCAGAGCTATAGCTGGAGGAGTTTATGACAGTGCTGTTGTAGATTAGTAGCTTGTGGTTGGGAGTGAGTCAGTCAGTACAGAAGCACACACGCATGTGGTTTCCACACAGCCATCACATTTGTATCTGCTGACCTTGCTTCAATTAAATGTTCTCTTCGGGAATGCAATCCTCATAGTGAATTCAGAACATAGTTGCTTTCTCCTTTATGAACAGGAGGGATTGAGGTCAAGAGGTTAGTCAGCAAAATTAGTTAAGGATTGTTTAGTATAAGTATTGTTTAGTGAATGGTCCTGCAAAGAACACATCCTGCAATGTTCGTGATATGAAGGTAAATAAAACCTCAAATCGCTTTGCTTTTGTAGGAGAAGTGTTGCATCCCATTTAAATGAACCAGTAAACTGCGAAACACTGACAATAACAATGTGTAAAAAACAACAACAACAACAACAACAACAACAGCAAAAACACTCCGCAACATATAGAAAAAAACAAACAATATATGAATATCTTGGCAACTTCTTAGCAACATGACAAACGTCTCCACCATAGCAACTGCATACTGTAGCAACACACAGAAAAAAGCATTCTGAATATCTTATCAACTACATAGCAACATGGAGAACTACTCAGAACACCATAGCAGTTGCATAGCAACATGACAAACTTTTTAGAGCACCATAACAACTAAATATTGTAGCAACACACATAAAAAAAGCATTCTGATTATCTTAGCAACTGCATAGCAACATGAAGAACATCTGAGAACACCAAAGCAACTACATAGAATAGTAAAAAACATACAGAAAAACACTCTAGATATCTTATCAACTGCATAGCAACATACAGAAAAAAACACTCTAAAAATCATAGCAACTGCTTAACAACATGAAAAAACTACTTAGAACACCATAATAGCTGCATAGCAAAATACAGGAAACACCCTGAATACTGTATCTTAGCAACTGCATAGCAACTTGACAAACTACTCATAGCACCATAGCAACTGCATAGCAACATGACAAACTACTTACTGTATTGTAACAAAAAAAACAACTACCTAATAACACGAAATACAAACAAACTAATTTAAACAAACAACTGCATAGCAAAGGTAAAATACACTAAACACCTTAGCAACTGCATAGTAACAGAAAAACTACTCTGAACATATAGTAAATTTAAACATATCTCGGAATACCTTAGCAACTGCATAGCAATGCGCAGAAAAATACTCCTAACCACCTAGCAACTGCTTAGCAACATGAAAACTACTCTGAACACCTAGCAACTGCATAACAACATGCAGAAAACACTCTGAATAACTTTTTTGCTCAGTTTATAACAGCATAACAAAACACAATGTTCAGAAAAACCCTCTGAATATCTCAGTTTATACAGAACACCTAACGTGCTTGGTTAGCAACACCTAGCAACTGCATAGCAACATGCAGAAAGAACACTCTGAACGCCAGTGGCATAGTAATGCCCTGGTAACCACAGACAGAACTCTACAGGGGTAAGCAGCACTCACTTTTCCTCATCAAAAGTACAACTCCAGTTTAAAACTTGCTATGCGTTTCTCCTTTAAATGTGAACCGAAGTAGCATCAAATTCAACCAAACTATTTAGTGGTCTGTGTGAGTCACCGGCTCTGATTATAGTGAACAAAAACAAGCCTTTTGTCTCGGACTCAGAAGGAAATTACAGATTTGAAGACGGCATGTGCATGATTGGTAACCATCAGATGTTGGACTGAGTTCCCCTTTTTTTTGGTGTTTCCTTAATTTTGGTAACCATGGTGTCCATTTCGCGGTTCCTTTGGCACGAGTCATCTATCTGTCTGTCGTATCATGAGGGGAATTGAGTAGGGTGTGGGCTCGTTATGAAAGTTGCACGTTCTTTTGGCCTCAGACTCTTACACAAGTGGAAAGATTGGTCCAGAGCCAACTTTACGAAAAAGCCCGGGATGGTCCATAGGAAAACTCTGCCCCTTTTCCTGTGTTTTCTTGTTTTAATATTTTCCTTCTGTTTTGGACGTTGCCAATGACTTGTTTTTTTCATCCCCCCCTCTGCAGTAGAGCTGTCCGGTAACAGCGAAGGTCTTTGTGAGCAGGTCTGCGCATGATTGGTCAGTTGGGGAAGCGTGTGAAACGGCAGCAGGTATGATGGCAGAGGATTGGAATGCTCTGGACAGGGCAAAAAAGTGGAGGAGTGGAAAAAAACAGGGAGGGTTTGGGTGGGAAGCAACTGGGTAAATCTAGAAGAAAATGAAAGGATTGATAGGAATCGTGGGTGCTGGAAAATATACGGCACACCTCGAAATAAGTTCAAACAACTTTTCTATTCTGGGGTTTTTTGTTGTTTTTTTTGAGAAAGAGAGAAGCTTTCGGCTTTGATTTCACCATAGGAACTGAGGTCTGAAAATGAATATGCTTGATGTGTGGTTTTGCCAGTTCTGCTTCAGGACTTACATTTTACACCAGGCATCCAGTGGGGACCATATTTAAAGAGACAGTTCACCCGAAAAAGAAAATTCTTTCCTTTACTCCCTTTCATGTTGTTACAAACCCGTCTCTTTCTTCTGTGAAAGAAGAATGTTTATTTAGAAGAATGCTGGTAACTAAACAGGGTAACATTTTAATGTAGGGGCCAATTCTCTCTGTTAACTAGTTGCTTATTAGCATACATTTCAGAGCATGTCACGCAATGTCCTTGTTGGCATCTGCTTCATTTGACTAGCTTTTACTGAGTGACCTATTGAGTTTGTGCCAAATACCAGTTGGCCACAAGGCCTTTGACGTCAAAAACAAAAGATATGTTAAGCATCTTCTCCACCCTTCAAGAGCATATTTTTGTTATTCAAACTCTGCATGGTTAAATACTTATCTGCAGTACATTTTTTTGCATTGAGCATTGTTTTCTTGATCAGAACAAATCTACGATCCAATTTTGGGTTGTGGCCCATCAGTGTAAACCACTGTGCTTGATTATACAGTAATGTCATCTGTGTTTGGAAAATAGAGGAGATGGAAGCCCTCAACTTATATACATTCTAACATATGGAAATGGTTAAAATTAGTGTGCTTTGGATGGTAAGTATTAGTCATAGTCAAGGGGTGTTGAGTAGATAATCACTGGGTTGCCAAATCCAAAATATTGTCAACCCCTTGATGAAAGAACATTATGAAAATATTCTTGCACCGAGTAACCAGTCATTATGTCCAATATATAATCCATTAATCCCATTTAAACAATATGGTGTATTTGACAGTAATACAAGACGTTGTGATAAATTATTTCTATTTCAAATAAATGCTTTTCTTTTGAACCGCCTAGATTTATTAAAAAAAGTGTGATGATTTCCACAAAAATATAAAAAAAACTTTTTTAATGCTGATAATAACAATCAGCATATTAGAATGATTTCTAAACGCTCATGCTTTGCTATCACAGGAATAAATTATATTTTAAAATATGTTTAAATACAAAACAATTGTTTAAAATTGTAATAATATTTTACAATATTGCTGGTTTTATTGTACTTTGTATCCAATAAATGCATTCTTTGTGATTATAAACAACTTCTTTCAAAACCATCAAAGTAACATTTATTCAAATGTAAATTTTTCTATATATAATAATAAAAAATAAATAAAAACCTACAGGCTACAAATACAATGTTTATACTACCCTCACTCTAAATGTCTTGCAAATTATTTACCCTTATTCATCTGTCATTATTAATGGCCCTGCATTATTAATAAAGATGAATGTGCTTGGATCCGTGCTGTTGCACCACACCTTTTACTGACACCTGCAAACTTCATCCAGTGATAACAGCTCAATTCAAGCCGCATTTCTATTCATGCCGTGCCAAAACCACAATTCAGACAGCTGCACCTCTGCTCTAATGACGACCGGACAGACATTGGTAATGAAACACTATTCCTGGCCCGGGTCTCTAATGCTCATAGTATTTACTCTAGTTTTACTCCCGTGGGATCCACCCAAGCAGAGCACACATGATGGAGCGTTTGATTATGTCGCGTGATTTAGGAACCATTTGCGAATTAGCTTGGTTTTGTTCACGCGAGGCATCTGTGAGTCAGAGAAGATATTATCGGGCCAAAGAGGGGTAGTGACGCAGGTAGAGGGGGAGATTTTACTAAATATGTTGGCCTCCTTGAATTCCCTGCAGGACCCTGGGGGAGAAATGGGATGGAGAGAGATTGGGTTACACAAGACAGAGTGAAAATGTGCAACAATGTGTGAAAGACCTCGAGTGCATGAGAGCAAAAATCCGATAAACGGGAAGAGACGTTTCAATCGCAATTTGTTTGTTTGTTTTAAGGCCAAAAAGGCAGAGAAAAGGAGGGAGAGAAAGAGGAATGCACATGGAAGTGGGTTGAGGCTGCAGGACTCTGTTATTTCCTCCGCTGTGAGTGTGCATTGTTCCGATAACAGCTGTCTGGAGCGTTCGGGACAGCATGGAGGATTGCCTTTCCTGCTGTCCCCTCCCTTACTTTCCCCGGTTGTTTTGGAAACCACACATGGCTTGTTAGGTATGCAGGGGGCATGTGATATGGGAGGTTTGATTTCACTCATCTTCGGCTGTACTGATGTCACAACAATGAGGCATCACCATCACGAAAATTATCTCTGATGTTGTGGACAAAAGAAGGGCAGAGGTGAAGGAGAAGTGAAGAGTATGAAAAAAGCACAATTACCTGTAGCTCACCTGCAAACTGTACTTCTGCCCTCTACTGTACTAAATGAGAAGTGTGATTAATTGCCACCAGAGGGCAATCACATGATTATTAACAGTAATAACGCACGTGTACGTGAATGCACAAGCATTTTACCTTAATAAAGGTTTGCAGCCAATAAAAACATACTCAAAATACTCAAGATATGGTTGGAGTATTGGTTCGTTTTCTAATGCATGCTGATTAAAGGTCTACCAATATTGGATTTTGCTGAAATAATGTGTTTACAACAAGGCAAGAAGTAGATTATTGCTGATATTAGTAAAATCCATATATTGACTTGTGTTTAATAATGTTGATGTCTTTTCCCTCCATCAAGAAGCTACAAACGTTTACTTTTACAAGGGAGATAAAATATGCACACTTCCATCTACAGCATATTACAATAAAAACCCTGTAAACTGTAATTCATTTCAAGTAGATCATTAACAACTGGTTGGCACACATGCGCAGTAATCATTGATGACAATCTGCTCTGAAACCGAAGCCTGTAGACACACATTTCAACCTAATTCAAGTATTACCTTTTGATTTGTTTTAATAGGCTGTATTGTGCACTTTTCTTGAAAATAGGCTCATTCTCCACCTCCCTCAGAGTAAACAAGTTGAGTTTTACTGTTTTTGCATCAATTCAGTCGATCTCCAGGTCTGGCGGTAGCACTTTTAGCTGTAGCTTAGCATAGATCATTGAATCTGATTAGACCAGAAGCATCTCGTTTAAAAATTACCAAAGAGTTTCAGTATTTTGGCTATATAAGATGGACTCTTCTGCAGTTACATTGTGTACTAAGCCCGACGGAAAATGAAAAGTTGCACACGGAGTGTGTCTTGCAAGCTGGGGACAGACGCTGTATGATTTCATTGCACCTGCTTTGGCCATGGTACGACAGCAAAGTTTGTTGAGGGATTTAAACACGGTAAAACTCAACTTTTTAACTTTTTAAAAAGCACATAGCATCCTAAACGTTACTTTTGACACTTTTCAGAAAAATGGCAACCCCCAAAACTGCACAAAAAAACATTTTAATGCAACAAAAATGATTAATTCCCAAGATAAATGTATTATGGTAACTTCCACCCGACTAACACAAGGGGACTGTACACAATGAAATTAAGTAAATTAAGATATAAAAAGCAGTAAAAAGAATTTGAGTAGTTGTTAATTGTAGTTACAGCAGTTTCTGTTGATCTAGAGTACTGAAAATGAAATGTTTATCGAACAATACAGGGTTAAAAGTCTACAAAATACTACTGGGTAATCAATGACGGGAAGATATTAGTCATACAGTGGAGTGAATGAGGATCACAGTCCAAACTAGAGTGAAATATGAAGCCACTTATGACCCTGTTTTGTTTTAGCCACCAGTCATCACCTGTTCATAATGTCTGCAGACCAATCAAATACTGAGCAAGCAGGGTTGTTTTAGAGGTCACTGTGAAAAATGTGAAGCAGTGACTCATTTTGTTTGCAAATGAAGCAGTTCAGCTAAAATGGTTTCTCATTGCGAGCACTACAGTTGACCATTCCCAGAACGCTCTTGTGATCTCTGGGTCACTGACTGACTGAGCATTGCCAAAAACGTACTCGATTTTGTTTTACTTGGATGAAGCGTGACAAGGATCCTTTGGCTCTTGTCATAAAATGTTCATTCACTGGTTTATTTCCGTTCCTTGGAATGGGGAGAGACATAAAACAAGAACGAGGGCTCTCAAGCACAAACTGTGCACTGTCACAGAGAACAGCTTAAATAAATTACAGTCAGTAATGAACTTCATTGTTTAGAGAAAATAAACGTTTTTGTTTACATAATTCATGTGTGTAGTGTGTATATTTATTATGTATATATATAAATGCAAACACATGCATGTATATATTAAAAAAATGTTTATTATAAAATATAATAATATAAATTTATATATATGTACATATTTTCAAAACATTCACATACATATGTAATCCAACTATATAATTATGTTTTTTTAATACAATTCTAACTTACATGCACTGTTAAAATAAGCATTATATAATTCATGCAATAATCATTTTTATTTGAATTTTTATCAAATGATAATTGTTTGAATAATTCCCCAAAGAACCTAATATAATTCTAAAAGAGAATTCTAAATTATCCCACAGATACTTTTCTGCTAAATATAT
>JAUMHG010000072.1:5477445-5493323 GCA_032359395.1 Enteromius anoplus | reverse complement strand
GTGTGTGATGGAATGGTTCCACTGATGTAAAAAAAGTTCTTCATGGAACCATAAATAACGCTTATTTTTAGGAGTATAATGTCATGGCTGCCAACTTTACCGTAAATTTTCCTAAAACATATTTTGCTTAGCCATAGTTTATTTGGATGTGTGATTGTTTGGAGCTGTGTTGGGAAGAACATTAGAGACTGGGCACTCTAGGAGTTTTAATTGAATACTCCTGTTTTATATTTTCTCTCAGACCACTGCCAAAGTCATGTAAGAAGAACCTCATGTTCCAACATCCCTCTGTCAACAGAAAAATGAAATACTCAAACAAACACACACAGCAGGGCCGACCAAATGTGAACAAGATAGGGAAATAGACTCAGACGGGGTGTACAGGCAGGACCGCGGTTTAAAGCCTGTTAGTTTTAGCAAAGCTTGGATAAGAGACCCTACCAATGAGTTTCCACTGTTATCTATTCTCTCATATTAGCTTGCACACATTCAGGCACATTCCAGGGGCGAATAAAGTGGTATAAAGACAGCGGGAGGGATTTGACAGAATAAGTGGGAGGCTTTCGGTTCTCTATTCTAACACAATCCAGCCCTGTTGCTTGTCAGGAACTGCCTCTCCCAGGTCAAAGGTCACCGCCGCTGAGAGAGTAAGTCTGGAAGTCTTGGTTGCGTCTTTGATCACCACTGATGCAGATTAAACATCCAACTCCTCAAACAACCTGACAAAACATTGATAACAAAACCTGAACAAACATGTTGGAAATGACAACGGCTGCATTTACACAAAACATTCTCATGTTTTAATTTTATTGACGCTAAAGTGGACAATCAAGCTTGAAAAACCTGTGACTCAGCAGAGACCGATGCTCACATTTGGAGCTTTGAGGCTTTTCGCCGTTTTCTGTTAGCTCATCTATACAGCTTAATCAGTTGTAGAACAGTAGAGATTTCAGTTAACCTTGCAATTTCACCCAAACTTAGCGATCACGGCTCACACGTCAGGTTGTTGACTCACACGGCATAGCGGCCTTTGTGGTGTCATGAGGTCAAATTCCTGAGGATCTTCTCTGTGAAACCACTTGGATGAATGGCAAAACATGTAGTGAACGGAAAATACGCCAATGTGCCAAACAAGTGCTAAAGAGACAGAGGTATACTTTTCAGAAGTGTCTTCAAGCCATGTAATGTATTACAATATTAAGACCAAAAAGTGTTCATTCACTTTGAGACGAATCCATCCTCATATGCAAATACAGATTCAAAGTGTTTTAATATTTGTACATTTTAGTGCTGTCAAACGATTAATCGCGATTATTCGCATCCAGAATCAAAGTTTTTCTTTACATATGTGTTTATTTAGTATGTGTATATATTAAAACACACACATATTTCGAGTATTTACATGTAAATCCATCATCATTTATTTTCTTAAATTTGATATTATATATAAATATATTTAATATATAAACATAACATATTTTTCTAAAAAAATATACATGCATGTTTTTTTTATTTATATACAGCATATTCATAATGAATATACACAATTATATTGTGTAAAGAAAAACTTTGATTTTGGATTCGATTAATTATATTTACTTTACTGTTTTCTTATTTGTTGTAAATTCCATTCATTAACACATAGTTTAATTACATGTATATTGAACATAAAAATGAATCCGCTTCTGAGTAAGAAAAAAAGGACTTTGAGAGCAAACCATATAACACAGTGACACTTTCTCTTCCAATAAATGCTAAAAAGTGCAACAAACTGTAATCATGCTAACAAAAAAAATATTTATGCATTTAATTTCACTAAATAACAAACATAGTAAATTATTTGACATGCAGTAGGCTCGATAAAGCTTTAAAGGGATTGTTCACCCATAAATAAAATTATTTCATTAAATACTCATCATCGTATCGTTCCAAACCCATAAAACCGTTCATGTTCAAAACACAAGTTAAGATATCTTTGACCCTGCAAAGACAACAGTGCAACAACCATGTTCAAAGCCCGGAAAGTTAGTAAGGGCATGTTTAAAATGGCCCATGTATATATATGGTTTTAGGTTGGTTATCTTTTGCCAGTTGGAAATACCACAAAAGATAGAAATACCCGAGTTAAAACCATGTTTTGTTGGTGACAATACTAGTGGCCTAAGACTTTTGCACAGTACTGTATACAGAGGGGCAAAAAGTATTTACAGTAGTCAGCCACCAGTTGTGCAAGTTCTCCCATGTAAAAAGATGAGAGAGGCCTGTAATTTTAGGTATAACTCAATTATGAGAGACAAAATAAAATAAAAACAAATCCAGAAAATCACATTGTAGGATTTTTAATGAATTAATTGGTAAATTCCTTGGCAAAATAAGCATTTGGTCGTACAAACAAGCAAGATTTCTGGCTCTTACAGACTTGTAACTTCTTCTTTAAGAGGCTCCTCTGTCCTCCGCTGGTTACCTGTATTAATGGCATCTGTTTGAACTCATTATCAGTATAAAAGACACCTGTCCACAACCTCAAACAGTCACGCTCCAAACTCCACAATAGCCAAGACCAAAGAGCTGTCAAAGGACACCAGAAACTAAATTGACCTGGACCAGGCTGGGAAGAATGAATCTGAAAAAGGGAAGCAGCTTGGTGTGAAGAAATCAACTGTGGGAGCAATTAATAGAAAATGGAAGACATACCACTGACAAGACCACTGATAACCTTCCTCGATCTGGGACTCCACGCAAGATCCCACCTCATGGGGTCAAAGTGATCACAAGAACTGTGAGCAACAATCCCAGAACCACACGGGGGGACCTAGTGAAGGATCTGCAGAGAGCATAAAACCTCATAAATAAAATATTTTTCACATTTTTGGGTGTTCTTTGAGCCTACATTCAGTACAAGTAAAATACTCAAGTTCTTTCAAAATCTTTTTTACTCAAGTCTTATTGGAATTGGTGGCTTGTAACTTGTAATGGAGTCATTTTTACTGTAAGGAATTCATACTTTCACTCAAGTATGGTTTTCAGGTACTCTTTACACCTCTGGGACTTTCAGCATGACAAGGATCCCAAACACACCGCCCGGGCAACAAAAGACTGGCTTCATAAGAAGCATTTCAAGGTCCTGGAGTGGCCCAGCCAGTCTCCAGATCTCAACCTCATAGAAAATCTTTGGTGGGAGTTAAAAAGTCTGTGTTGCCCAGCGACAGCCCCGAAACATTACTGTTCTAGAGGAGATCTGGATGGAGGAATGGGCCAAAATACCAGCAACAGTGTGTGAAAACCTTGTGAAGACTTTCATACATAAAATCACCTACTTTAAAATGCTATAAATACTCATTTTATCTCATAAGCTTTCCTTGTAAGCATTATTATGCGCAGAACTGGCATTGATAGATTTTTGTATCTGATCAAAAAGAAAATAAATGGTGATAGCCCCTCCCTATCACTGACCCAAGATCCTTCAAGACTGAGTCTGGATTGTCTTTTGCTGAGGTGGAACTTCCTGTAGAGCAGGACAATAACATTAACAGGAACCCAATTTCAGAGGTTACCCCCTATCTTCCTGCATTTATGGAAAAGTCAACAAGCGCACACAGGGGCTGATTGAAACCTTGGCCTTCTGGCTTGAATAATAAGACTGAGAGTGAATGAAGAAATACAATACAACTACTACAGCCTGGAGTCTAAGACTACATCCTCAGCCAAACACTCTTCAATCAAAAGTGCTCTGCTGTGAGTCATGTGCGATTTTCAGCTCATTCAAGACATACGCTGCTGATCCATGGTTTTCACACTGTCTGTCCACTTTCATACTGCTGTGCCACTCTCCACAAACATATGAGGTATTTCTCTGACCAGAAAAAGAGCCATGAGCAATGGAGGCAAAGAAGAGAGGTCGTGGGGTTTGCCAGATCAAAGCCAAGACCTCCATAATGTCTCCATGTTGCATCTATATTTGTTTTTGAGAGAGCATTCAAGGCTGGGCATTGTTTTTATGTTTCTCACAAGGACACAGTTTAAAAGCGTTATTGTGAGACAATTGCTTATGTATTAAAATAGCTTGGAGCAAATAGTTCTCCATTAGTAACTGCATAACCTAGCACAAACTAATAAAAATTGTTAATGTTTGTTCATAAAAATACACAGCTTCTTTGTTTGTTCACGTTAGTTTACTGGACATTGACTGATATTACCAGAGATACAGTAACTTTGGATTTTGTATATGTATTACTATATGCTAAAATTAACAAATTATTAAAAATTATTTATTAGTAGTAGTTTTGACCTAATATTAACAAATAAATCCTTATTCTATAGTGTTACCATTTTCATTAAAAATAAATATCTGATAAAAAAAAACATAAAAAATGTTGCCTTAGTAACTATCTGTTATAAAATATGTTTAAACTGGAATACTAAAATTGTTAAAACTAAAACTAAAATAAAAATACTAACCAGAAATATAAAAAAACTAATGAAATTGATAAAAGCACATGCATTTTTAATTAATTTATTTAAATTATTTATTATTGGATTTCCCTCCAATATTAAATATAAATAAAAATTAATTAATAATAATAATATATAATATAACAATCTGTGTAAATATGTAATAATAAACCTAACCTTAAATTGCCCTACAGTGCTACAGGACAGATTAATCTCAAATCATGCAAGTTTAATATATTTATATATTTCAAAATGAACAAAACAAAACAAACAATCAAGAACATTCACTAATAACAAGTGAAGGACAAAAGCCATACCAGGCAATTATTATATTGTACACTCTTCATTTACTTGTAAACATAGTACCTTCACTGCTTAAAACCCATTAGAACGTATTTGCAACCATACTGCAATACCCTGGCAACCAACCAGAACAATGTAGCATTGTGGCGGGCGTTAAAATCTTGTGTGCTACATAACATGTAGCAGGAACATTTCAGAGGGGGCAAAATCAGTACAATGTGTGTCTGTTGTCACTGTCTGGAACCAAACGATGAATCACTCCAGCAAAATAAAAAAAAAGGAGTCTCCCATGCCCTGCTGCTGTAAAACATCATTATGCAGTGGTCTCTCCAGGAATGTTGGCTAATAAGTCTGTGGGGTCTCAGCCAAAATGAATGCAACACTGAATCATCTGACAGGATTTTTATGACCTTATAAAAAGGGAAGAACCCAGACATGGCGAAGATGCCACTGTTCGTCTAAATGTCACAGCCGTGCACGAAAAGTCCTTCCTAGTGTGCTTCTAATTCCTCATTCAACACAAAAGCAGAAATATTCTCTCACTCATAAGTCAACATGTCTTTCCATGCCTCCACACACACATATAGTCTTCCCGTCTTTCCTAATTAAAGAGTTACTGAGTTTGAGTGAGCTGCTGTGGTCCTTACACAGTGGTTCTTTTCATTCACGGAGTGTTTGGCTCCTCCCTTCATCTGTTCGGTCTATTGTAAAAGCTCGGTCTCAGTATGCTGGACATTGTAAATGAGCCGGCGCCTCTGCGCTTCTGTTCCAGAAGACGTGCAGATGTAGGGCCGGCACCGTTGTGAAATGTGGTTTGTAAAATTCACAGGACCTTGCCAATAGTTGCTAGGGTGGCGTGGTACAAAAAAAAACTGTATGAAGGGGAAAGTTGTTTCTTGCTGCCTTGAGAATGTTTTCTTGGAGCTTGTTTTACGTAAGAGGGGGAATTCTTCTCACTAATTGCTGTGTGATTTTCCATGCCTGAATTTGCACTTTGAACAAATTGCTGTATTAAACTTCTGTATGTAAACTGCTACATGCAGACATTTGCTAAGTCAGTGGATGTATGATTTCCAGTTGATGGGTGATAAAAGTTGTGAGAAAAAGAAAAAAAACCCTACAGGCTTATACTGAAGAAGAAATCTGATGCATATCTATGGATGGGATATCATAAACACTTTGAAATGGGATCTTTGGACTTTAGCCATTAAACAACAATCTAGAACACCCTAGCAACTGTATATAAATGAACGCTGAGAGAAAATGCAGAGCAACAGCTGTAGAAAAGCCACAAAAACAGCTTCACTGTTGACGCTATAAACGATAACCATAAAGAAAACTACTAAGGCACAATACTGTTCTATTTATTGTAAGTGCAGCCTGCAGTTTTATTGTCTGTCAATTTAAATGCTTGAGGAAACAAATTGTGATTGGTTGTTTGACATGTCAGTCAAATGGTCTCATGGGCGGGCCTTGGCCAATGAAAGCTACAGTACCAATGAATCCTACATGAGACTAGATTCTGATTGACTGTTAATATTTTAAATATTCTTAATCTCAAGAGAAAGAAAAACTGTTCTGAAACTGATTCCAACAATATCGTTTCTCTGTGCTGTTACTGTTATAGCTGTGCTGTGGATATTGTCATAAAATTGATTGATTATTAAAATATTACAGGTTTTTGTTATAGTAAGTACAGGTTTTGCAATCCACTTTGCCTTTTCCATTGTTTGTTTGTAATCTTTTTAAAAACAAGTTCAATGTCTATGCGCACGAGCCCTTAAGGTGTGGTCATATTTACCAATTTTCTGAGAATGTTCGCAGAAAAATCCAGTTATTTTAGTAGGAATCCCCGCAACCTGTAAAGATTTCCTCATGCAGATTTCACAGTAAGTTCAGGTTTGATCAACAGAAAGATGCTTGCATTAAAAACATGAGCTACTGTACTGCCAAAAGGCAACAGAGTTTTTTTGTTTATGAAATTTCCCTGTAATTTCTCCAATGTGGCTGCACCTTAAGGGTTTGTATACACACATACACGGGACATACATATTTATTGCCCATACAAACAGATACATACACATCAGTACATTTGTTTGTTTGCAAATGAGTATGTGCATTCATTTTTGCACGTTATCTAACATGTTCACAGTGCAAAAGGATTTAATGAAACACAGGATGTTTGAGCCACACACAAAGCATTTCCCTTCACTCTCCTCCTCCCAAATCTGATCCTACTGCGAAACGGAACAAAGAGTTGGAGGAAAATACTGTGCAGCAATCAATGCATCTTAGTCACACTATCTGACATCCAGTAAGTCCTCCCCCCCCCCACATTTACTCCACTTTTCCCAACACCTCCCCTTCTTTTGATCTGTCAGCATTTCCCAACTCCAACTGACTGCTGTCTGTTCTGCTCTGCTGTTTCAGATCTGAGGAATGTGTCAGACACCTGCCATGTGTTTTATCAGGTGCTGTCACATCTGGAACATTCCGTGCATCTTGTGTTTTTTTTTTTTGTCCACGCCTGAATGTGAATAAAATAAAACCAGATCAGGTGTCCAGCTCTAGTGACGCCAAACAATGTCATATTCTGTGGCATTTGCAGTTTGACACAAGGAGAGATTTCACGCTTCAGGTTGCAAGATTGTTGCACAACAGAAACTAAACATAATGGTACAAACTACTATTAGAATCACAGAGGAAAATTGATAAAAAATACAAATAAAAAATAAAAATGTCGAATAATTAAATATTTACAAATAAAAATTAAGAACATGCCACACCTACCGGATTCAGCCTGACTCACTGTGTGACACTTCATGACTATGTCAATGATACAGGCAAACAGTTTTTGTGAGTGTGCTGATAAGGTACTGAAAAAAACTATTTGGTTAGCACCACACCCTCTGTGTGCCCTGTGCAAATCATCTGCCTAGACAGGAAAAACTTATCTGATTTCATGGTAAAATGATCCCGTTTTTTTATACAACCAGCCTGGATGATGGTACATCTTGCTCATAAATGGTTATGACTGTGGCTGTTATTTTGTTATGCCCTGCTGGCATCAAAAATGCATGAAACCCGGCGCCGAGCCCAGTGCATTTCACATGCAGCTGTTTTGAGGACCGAACTACTGTATCTTTTGACCATCGTATGACTTATGACCCTCCACCATGATGTCATCAAACCAAAGGTCACCGTAATCACTTTCACATCATTTTGGAGCTGGAAAAAAACTCACAATTTTATAAACAACTATTTATGCAACAATTTTTTATTCTAAACTTTCTAGACCAAAATGACCGATTCATTAGTTCAAACCCAGGTTCATTCAAAATACATGACACTCAGTCTAACCAACTCACTGAATCAACTGAATAAAACCATTATTTTCTCTCTTTTTCTTAATGGTAGTGTAAAACTAATTGGTTTTGTGATTCTGGATGAGTTTTCAAGGGATTGGGAGAAGCAGCAGTTACTGTCTATCCTTTGTGTTGTGATTAAAATGACTAGATAAACAAGTTCTTTCATTCAAACAATCTCCTGGCAAAATCATTCAGTTGATGATAACTCAACAGACCATAAACTGACAGCATCAAGTCAACCAATCAACCAATAAATAACTAATTTGCCTGCTCAGTGTTTTAAAGGTACTTTCTTGAACTATACCTAGTATGACATATAGTGTGACACATCATGAAATGAAATCAATAACATCAGTTACAATTGAGTTTGCTTTGTCAAGTTATGTAAATAATTAGCAATCTCTGTATTTACTCACGGGTGCTATGTCAATGAATGTACATACACACAATTACATAAGCACATTTCAAAATGCCCATATACGGCATTCATGCTTTCACCTGATGGAAATGACTCAGTTTTATCAGTGCTCAGGTGACCCCTCCTCCTCCTCCTCCCCGCCCATATCAGATTATGCAATGTGATCAGCATTTAAACTTTATTTCCTTATGATTCCCATGACAATCGTAATGTATAAACAGATCACTTATCCTTCATGTTGCGGGCAATATTTTCATTCTAATAATTATGAAGTTTTTCAATAAATTTTATAACATGGTACAGAAAGTGCATGCATGTTTGCTTTTGGAAGTGTTCTTTTTTTTGTTGGTAGGATGCACCTTAAATCCAAGATGAGTTATAATGGGACCACCCGCTTGTTTTGTCATACCCCCATCATAACTTAAAGGCAATAATCTCACAATCTTCCAAAAGGGTGGATTGAGGGGGATCTGGCAACTCATAGCGCTGATAACATCGTGTTTAGGAAAAATGATTAAATGCTTTTTGAATGATCACACACACCCAGAATAGGAAAGAGAGCAACAATCCCATATGAAGAAATCTATTTAATGGTTTTAGGTTATTAAATACATTATTATTTGTTTAGTATTTATCATTCTTTCCTATCAAAAAGCTTGCTACGGTTGCAAAAACACTGAAAACTGAACCTGAGCCAAAATTATTTTTTTTTTATGACAGACAATAGATTGACAGAATGCAAGGTCGTATAATTTTTTTAACATGCGAAAATTACAGACAAAAAATTTAGATTCAATGTGCAAACACCTTAAGGCTCCATTTGTTCAGATTTGTCAACTATATTTGTTAAAATGAACTAATAATGAAATATGCTTCTAAAGCAATTGTTATTCTTAGATCGTGGTCATTTCTATGAATTAGTTGCATATTTTATTGTTATTTATTGGACCAGAGCAGTTGTATTTTAGATCTTATTGTATCTTATTTTAAAATGCTACCTAAATATTTTAAAAGGTCACAACATTATGAATAAAATGATTAATAATTTCATTAAAGTACCATACAAGAAGACTCTAAATATAAGTATTCAAATAAAAATACATTTGAAAAATAAATTAGTTCTGCTTGATTCATTATTGAGTTTATAGTTTAAAAACTGACACAGCAAAAACAATAATTGTCTGCATAAATAAACAGACAATAGCAAACCGAGAGCCTGGGACTATGAAATGGGCTCAACAACATTGATCTGCATTCTTTCACATCAAATTCCTCCTGTGCCCTTCCAGCCTCAAACAAACACATTCCAACACAATGGATAAGGGAGAATGGCCACAGAACACATACACAGCCAAACGCTCTCACAATCCAGCTTTGCTCTTTTTTACACTGACCTGTGGCAGTTTTAGGACTGTTTGAGGCAGTTTATGAGATCCTGAAGTTTTCACAGAACAAATTCATTGGAAATGCTTTTATAAAAAAACCAAAAAACAAAAGGCGAGTTTGTTCTCTGTCTGGAAAAACACATAAAAGCCTTTCGGACATATTTTTGAGCAGTTTAAATCCTGTGTGTTTCCAAAGTTAGCAGTTTCGTTCTGTCTAAATAAACTAAACCACAACCTACAAACCCAAAGTAAATCTTTCGGGAATGTGGTGGGCACGTATCAGCTTTCTCTCCTGAAACTCATCTTTGTGAAGCTTATTTCAAACAGGTATGGGTCTAATCCAATGTGTAAATGCTTTTAAAACTACAGGGGGGTCTAGATAGGTTTCAGTGATTAGCTCATTTCTTTGTCCGTACATGTATGTGTACTCAGGAGCCAGACTAATTGTTCCTTTGTTCACACATCCTTTTGCAGGCGTGGAAGTCAGGAAAATCCTTTTGGTGATCGGATGTCACAACGAGAAAAGCGTGATATAGGCTAATCCTATCTTCTATCTTTTGCCATTTTTTCAGTGCATTGGTTAAGTGAAAAAAGATGAGAAAGGTAAGAAAGATAGGTAGCTGCAACGTGAAACGCTTTCTTCGTTTACGATAAAAAAAAAAAAAAAAAAGTAGACAAATTGCTAAATGTAATGATTTCTCAATACCGGTGTCTAACAAGTTTGGATTCTCTGGAAGAGTTACTCAATAGCACATGGAAATTTCTTACTATATTATATATATACATACACACACACACATATATATATATATATATATATAATTTAATAGAAAAATTACATTTACTTCTTAACAGAAGTTGTGTGACTAAGTTGTAACACTTAAAACCTTACTGTAATGTTAACAAATAAATTGTTGTTTTTAACTTAGCAGATCTTTATGTTTATTACATTTTAAAATAATAATAAGGCTGCATGTTCTTTTGATAAAATAAAAAAAAATCCAGATCTCAAGCACATTTTTGTCTAATTTCAGAGAGGAAAAACGGGGCCACTTAAAATAACAAACTTCTTAAAGGAATCCAGTCACAGAACCACACTCTAGACAGGGAGGAGTGTGATTGGCTGAAGGGAGGGGCATTGGGGGTGGGAACAGTTTGTTCATAAAGCCTGAGAGTGTCCCTCATGCACTGTGCACTCTTCTGGCTGTGTTACTGAGCTCTACCTCTCTCCAGGCCTTCAATCACTCATCTGTTCATTCACTTCAGCGACTATGAGTTTGAGAACAAGCTACAGTGTGCGCTCCTCCACCTCCCAGGTGCCGGTGTCCCAGATGTCCCAGATGTCCATCAAGCGTACCACCAATGTGCCGACTTACCGGGCTGCGAGCATCTACGCCGGCGCTGGAGGTCATGGAACCCGAATCTCTAGTGCCTCCTACTCAGGTGTGCGCAGTGGAGTTGGACTTCCCTCAATGTCCAGCTCCATCCAAGTGAGTGGCACCGGAGCCACAGGGGAGATCATGGGCAATGAGAAGATGGCCATGCAGAACTTGAATGACCGTCTGGCCTCCTACCTGGAGAAAGTGAGGACTCTGGAGCAGGCCAACAGCAAGCTGGAGCTGAAGATCCGTGAGGCCCTGGAGAACAGAGGCCCTGATGTGCACGACTACAGCCGCTTCCAGCCCATCGTCGATGATCTGCGCAAAAAGGTGAGTTTGAATGAGTTTGAATGGGAGAAGAAAATTTATGGCATCTATAAAGAACTTAATGTGACAGTCTAATTGTCCTGTTTTGTGTTTATTAACAGTCTAGTGGACATTTATTGGGTTTCAGGACAGAAACTAACAAAACAGAAAGATTTCTTTGTCATTTAAAGCATAAAGGGCTGAATGAGAGTTTACTGATGGCCAGCGCTGATAGGCAGAGAACCAAAAAATAAGCCATGGGTGAAACTAAAACAGGGTGAAGGCATGGGGGAGGGTCATAACATTTGCTTACAGACGGTATTCAGATGATTAAGCATTTCCATCCTGTCTTTATTCTTGTCCTGTTACACATCCAGATGGTTGCTTATTCCCTGTGTATGGAAACTCTGGGATCTGCAAAGTTTTAGCGTCTGTCTGTATCATGGAAAGTCTAGAGGGTTCAGACAGTGCAAAATATGACCAGCTGTAAGACTTTGACAGAAATATTCATACATTAGCTTCATTTATAGTTTGTATTGTCCTATTCTACATTTTCTGGAAAAGAAGTTCATAAAGTAGATAAAATACTGATTAGAATCCGTTTCACACATACTGTATCTCCAAGCTGTACTTTAAAGCTTATATGTCACTGATAGCCAGACATTGTTATCAGAATGATTGATTTTTCATTCATCAATGCTGTGCAGTAAAGTGACAGGTAATTTAAATGAAAGAATTAAAGTCCTATTCATCAGGCTTTTTTACAGTCACAAAAGTAAAAGGGATTAGCCATGAGATTAGCCTGATGAAAATACATTTTCTGTTTAAAATATGAAATATATATAAATATATATTTTTTTTTTTACAATTTTTTTTAATAAAGTACGACTATTGTTAGTATTCTACAGGCTACAACACCCAACACCCATTAGCATATGGAAAATTGTTTAGTCAACTGGTGTTAAACTATTATGTCTCCACCCTTTTCCATGATTCCAGGATATGCTTGCAAACATGGAAAGCATTTACAAAACAAAGCACATTAGGATAAAAAACAGGAAATCCAGCTCAACCCCTGTTCTTCCCGCCATACAGCTTAATTTACAACTATCAGGCAGACACCAGCTGCTTTTCCAACATGTCTGTTGGTTAATGATTATCTTACAGAAATGAACTTTGTCCTCCAGTAGGTCTTATCTAAGCAAACTAAATTATAGAAGATGGTGCAGCAGCTTGGTAGACAGTGACCATGTGATATATACACATAATACATCACACTAAATCATTTGTAAAACAGTTAGGTGAGGTTTTATGTGTCACAATTGCACATTATATTGTTCAGTGGTGGTTTACTGACTGTTTCCAGCAAGTGATTACTGTTTTTTGTTTGTAGATCTTTGATGCCACCACAAATAATGCACGACTAGTGCTCCAGATTGATAATGCCCGCCTGGCAGCTGATGACTTCAGAGTCAAGTAAGTAGCAAATTTGTGAACTACAACAAATATTTTGACCTTATTGGAACTTTCCTGGTTTCCTAAAAGAGCGACCCATTGACCTCTGTTGTGCTTGCAGGTATGAATCTGAGCTGTCCATCCGCCAAGGTGTGGAGGCTGACATTGCCGGCCTGAGAAAGGTCATTGATGACACCAACCTGAACCGCATGAATCTTGAAAGCGAGATTGAGACCCTCAAGGAAGAGCTCATCTTCCTTAAGAAGAACCATGACAATGTGAGTGCACATCTGGCTCATTTGGTCATAAGCACATCTGGAAACATTTGTCCACCTCACAATCCATTATGGGTGTTGCTTTAAAACTCATTTTATGGTCTCTCCATCCAACAGGAGGTAATGGAGTTTCGTAACCAGATCTCCCAGTCAGGAGTGCAGGTGGATGTTGATGCTCCTAAAGGACAAGATCTGGCCCAGATCATGGAGGAGATTAGAGCTAAGTACGAGAAGACGGCCCTGAAGAACCAGGAGGAGCTGAAGGCCTGGCACGAATCTCAGGTATATTCCAAAAGACAATCATTTTCTTGAAATCGAGTCTTGTCAATATCATCTTTTTGGGGCTAATGCAAAATTTCATGCTCTCTCCAGATCTCAGAGATTCAGGTACAATTCACACAGAACACAGAGGCCCTCCAGGGTGCACGTACAGAAGTCAATGATCTTCGCAGACAAATTCAGACACTGGAGATCGAGTTGGAGTCACAAAAGAACTTGGTGAGTTTGTTTACTTGGAGACATTGCCCTTTTCCATCTGGCCTTTTTTGATAAGCGCTATTTTTTCAATACATCCTTATCCTGTCTCAGTGAAGTTTACTTAAACTTTTGGTTCTTTTTGTTTCATTTTTTAGAAAGGATCACTGGAGGCCACTCTGCGGGACACAGAAATGCGCTACAACATGGAGATCGAGAGTGTCAATACCGTCCTCCTGCAACTTGAGTCTGAGCTCACACAATTGCGCAACAACATCCAGCAACAGACGCAGGAGTACGAGGCTCTGCTGAACATCAAGATGAAGCTGGAGGCAGAAATTGCCACCTACAGGAGACTTCTGGATGGCGGAGACTTCAAGTAAGTTTTTTTTTTTTTAAGCATATCAAGATTTTTCACAGCATTTCATCATTTGTGTAGACATGTAAAAAAATGTTTGGCTAGGTTTGCTAGAGCATTTGTTTTTATATGGTGGGTAACAGGTTTTTTTCCCCATGCAGGCTCCAGGATGCTCTTGAAGAGCAAAAGAAGGTGAAAGTGATGACGGTCACACAAACGCTGGTAGATGGAAAGGTGGTGTCTTCAAGCACAGAAACCAAGGAGAGGAAACTTTGAACATCATGTTTCAGATCAACTTACCACAACACGTCAGAAAAAACCTCATGGGTCAATGCTTAAATGATCTAAAGACATGCTGGACCTTACACATTAGATATTTCTTCAATCCAAATTGCCTTATTGTAAGTGTCTTGGAGCATATATGCAATGGGATTTTAACTAGCACATTTCAACACTAACTTAAACATTCTAATGACCACAACCAAAAAACCTAAAAGTCAAAGAACACTATTGAAGCTTTATTAAATATTTTTGTAATCACATTGATTTTTTATGATCATCAATTGTCCCATTTTGTTTTTATGTTCTGTTGTTGGGATCATGTCTTGTCCTCTTAAAATAAAATACATTTTCATCAAAACTTTGCATTGCCTTTCCTTAATTAAAATTATTTGACAACTTCATCTGTCTGATCAAAAGTACAGTACTGTAGTTTTGGGCATCAAGTGCTTACATTCTCGGCACCAATTTTTAGGGGGGAAAACAGTCCTGAGGTGAAAGTACTTAAGATGCATAAATAAACCTGATTACATATATATATATATATAAACAGTATATACGGTGTGTGTGTGTGTGTGTGTGTTAATAAAACATGTAGGTAATTGGTGGTTATGTGAACATTAGATAAAGAAATACTACAGAACTAAATATTGCTCGGGTCTTCACATAAAAAACAAGAAAGGAAGACAAGCACAATTTATAACTGACTAATAATTAATATTAGTTGTGATAAGACATTTTGCTGTGGAAGTCGGCATCTTTGATATTTATTTCAGATACTGAGATTAGTTTTAGTCATTCATAGATATTGTGAGAATAGGAAAAAAAAGCTTCACTTTGGTCATGTGTTCTTGCAGACAGCATTCAAAGAGCTTACAATGTTGTATGAGCATAACAGTTTTACACAGGTTGTCCATGTTAAGACTTTTAAAATTTTAGTTTATCTATCCAAATACTCGAAAAGATATAATGCTTAAAACGTATCATCAGAGGTCACGTGTGTAGGGTATAGTTCACCAAAAACCGAAAATAATATACTATCATTTACAGTGCACTCTCAGAAATAAAGGTATAATATCTCTCACTGGTACAGTACCTTTTTAAAAGGTACACTTCTGTACCTATTAGGATTAAATATGTAAAATTGAAGGTACCAAAATGGACAATTTAGGTAGTTTACGTACAAACATATACCTTTTGAAAATGACAGCTTTTGTACCTTTTTTCTGAGAATGCACTTGTCCCAATTGTGTGAATTTCAGATTTCTGCAAAGACACAAGAAGATACTTAAACAATGTTTCAGATGTGTTTGTCCACACAATTAATTTCCAAAAAAAGTGCCAAAAATAGCAGAGTTAAGTCAAGTCAAGTCACTTTTATTTATATAGCGCTTTTAACAATACAGATTGTAGCAAAGCACTGAAC
>JAUMHG010000072.1:5464355-5477345 GCA_032359395.1 Enteromius anoplus | reverse complement strand
GGCTCGCCCCCCGGACAGTACGCCACATATGCTAAACTTTATCCTTCTTGATTATGAGAAAGCGCGAACTCTTGAAATGTGCCCCTCTGGTAAAACACTGGCCCCTTCTTGGCCCCCCTAGTAAAATTTGTCTAGAACCGCCACTGCCCATCCATATGTAAAGAACTACACGCAATTGTGCACGCTGGACAATATGCACTTGTTGCAGACATATACATTTAAAATATTTAATTTCCAGGAAAATGAACCGAACATATTGGCAATTTATTCTGAATCAAGTTTTTGTCCTGTGACTTAATACCACCCTGACCCCCTTAATGCAACATGCCACTTACTAGCAACATTAAGAAACAATAATTCCCATTAATGTAATGTGTCTATAGGTATGAAAATGATCATTCCTGGAAATTGAAATCGGTCAAACTAAACAATATTAATTCTTGGAACCTATCAGCATTTTGCCCCAAGGCATGATGGGTCAGATTTCTTGGGGAGAGATTTAGAAGAAACAGAAAACAACTGTGATGTGTTCAGCATTTAGGCCTGAAGGCTCATCCATTGGAATCCAATCTCAAAGATTATCTATTAATAATTCCCATTAATGTAATGTGTCTATAGGTATGAAAATGAGCTACAGTTAAGACAGTACGTTGAAGCAGACATAAATGCATTGAGAAAAATGATGGATGACATCAATGTGGCACAACTGCATCTAGAAAATAATGTTGAAGGATTGAAAGCAGAGCTTATCGGGTTAAAGAAACAACATCAATTGGTAAATGCATTTAATTATACTACACACATCAACAAAAAATTATATTAAATTACAATAAATCAGAGATCAGTAGTTCACAAACAGAAGAGTACCCAATATATAACCCTGTGGAACCTCAAATATAACAATTTTTAGGAAGTGTCAGAAATATTTAGTCAAATCAACCGGTCAGGAGTCCAGGTGGATGTTGATGCTCCCAAAGGACAGGTCTTGGCAAAGAAACATGAGAGACAATTATGAAAAGATTGTCCTAAAGAACCAGGAGGAACTGAAAACTTGGCATGAATCAAAAGTGAGGCATAATTTCTCTTTGCAAATTTGACAAATGATTTATGTTTAAAATACAACAGAGAATTAAATGTATTTATTTTATTACACAGATCACTGTTGTACAGGTCCAAGTGACCGAGAATGCCGAAGCACTGAAAGAAGCCAAAACACAAGTCAGTGTGAGCCATAGGCAGAAGCAGCTTTTGGAAACAGAGCTGCAGTCTCTGATTGGAAATGTAAGGGATGCAGCCACTTTTGAACATTTCTCATAAGCATTCATTTATTTATTTTTGACTTTTCTTACAGAGAGCATCTACGGAAGAAGCCCTTAATGAAAAAAAGTTGAGAAATGGGATTCAGGTGGAGCAATACGATGCCATAATTATGCTGAGAGAATCTGAATTTAAACAGCTGTGTGCCGACATTCAAGAATCAGACACTGGAGTATCAGGCTCTGTTCAACATCAAGATGGAGCTTGAAGCTGAGATAGCCACCTACAGGAGACTTCTGGATGGAGAAGAACAAAAGTGAGCTCTATACTTTTTGTATCATACATTTTAAACATGCCTGTTTGTTCCTTAGAAAATGGATCTTAATGTTAATAAAATATTTTACAGATTAGAGAAAGAACCCATCAAAACAGCAAAAAAATCCATCACGACAACTGTCACAGAGACACTAGTGGATGGGAAAATCTTGTCCTCCAGCTCGAGTACTATCAAAAAGTGATACAAACAAACATGAGATCGTTACTGCTTCTGAAAGACACAAAAAAACACAATTAATATTTTAAATAAATGAAATAAAATCGTTAAGTGTTTTCTTTGAATCTGCTGACTCTGACTTTGTTATTTTAGCAATGTCAAAGTTTCATTTTCACGTTATGACAAACTGGACCCTTAAGCATTTTAAGCATGTCATCAAAGTAAAACGAAACAGTAAATGGTGTCTGATTTCACAAAAAAACATTCCAAGAGTCATTTATAATGAAAGAGAGAGAGGGGGGAAAATTCTTATTGTGGACTTTAAACTAACAACTTACAATAAACCTACCAATAATAAATATACTGCATAAATTAAACTCCCTTGCCATGACAGGTCTACTTTTTGTGGTTGATTGCACAAATCTGACAAGTTTTTTTTTCTAGTAAACGAGTCATTACCCTTATCTTTTAGGAGTGAACACTTGACAAGCAATCATTCCTGGAAATTGAAATCGGTCAAACTAAACAATATTAATTCTTGGAACCTATCAGCATTTTGCCCCAAGGCATGATGGGTCAGATTTCTTGGGGAGAGATTTAGAAGAAACAGAAAACAACTGTGATGTGTTCAGCATTTAGGCCTGAAGGCTCATCCATTGGAATCCAATCTCAAAGATTATGTATTTTTCTTTTTTTTTTTAAGTTTTTTTTTAGTTAGCAGGGTGGTATTACAGTTACAGTATGTGTGGTACTGTAAGTTAAATATCAACTTTTTTGGACATGTTAGTATAAGTTTTATACAGATATACGGAGACAAACCCCATAAACTGATTTGAGAATGAAAAGACCAAGTGGCAGTGAACAGCGACTAAGTATAGACTGTTCCACTGTGGGCCTGTAAAAGCGGGATTTGCGGCTAACTGTG
Organism: Enteromius anoplus; assembly: GCA_032359395.1. NCBI lineage: Eukaryota > Metazoa > Chordata > Actinopteri > Cypriniformes > Cyprinidae > Enteromius > Enteromius anoplus. The sequence continues at coordinate 5,474,670 of JAUMHG010000072.1, read as the reverse complement.
AAGCGCTGTTTCCACTCCAATCCTCCTTCGTCACGGCTGGAGAAGCCTATTCAGAGGAAAACGTGGTTGATTTGCAGATGACGATGTCAACGCAGACATTTGTGGATGGAAAAATGGAGCTGGACTGCAAAGATGAAGTTTCTGTGGCGTTATGAAGTTTAAAAGAGTTCCTTCAAATTTGCATCAGTAAAGTACTCAAAAGCTGTCCAAGCCTTTAAATCAAAAAGTAGAGTTCTAAAAATACTCAGCTTAATTCACAAGCACAGAGTTTGAAGTAATTCTTTGTACTTCAATGCACTGATGTCCTTCTTTTCAATGCCTTATTAAACAGATGAAAGAAAAAGACTTAGCTAGGGTCACATGCTATGACAAGAATCCCACTTTGTCCAGCTCACACAAAGTCATTTAAATTCTGTCCAGACAGTTACACAAAACGCTTTTGTTGCTCCTTTATTTCAGCAAAACAGCAATTGAAAAAACAGTATATAATCAAAGCCGTTATAGTTACTAGACATATACTTGAGTGTGTTAAAATCTTGGTACTGTCTCATGATTTAGCATTTTTCTTTTTCCCTTTTGCATTAGTCATTTTAATTGGACATCCTCCGTTTTTCCCAGTATTCTGAGAAGATCCTGCATTCCTTCTGAACAGTGACTCACTACAGCACATCAATATTTGTTTTTTTATGCTTCCCAGGGTGCTTGGAATGCACGTAAATGCCCTTCTATGGGTATTTTCTACGTCCTTTACGCCCAGTGGTCACTGCATAAATTAGCTATTAGAAACTTGAACTACAAATTAACTGGGTAGTCTACATTTTTAAAGAAACTGGTGCTCAGCCAGGCAAAACGGGGTGCTTCTTTGTTGTCATGTCATTACTTTCTGATTCCTTCTTGCTAATTTAATTCAAACATTCTAATTCATTCATTTGGTTGCTTAGGGATTTTGAAGGTTTGCAAGCTGTTTCAAACTATCTCAAGTTAAAAGTACCCACAGTTGTGTCTCTATGTTATTTAGTCACTAAAAATATCTCTGGTGCTTCATTCAGTATAATTAAATGGGATATTTTTTATATTTTGATTTCACAAGACGAGTTATGAGATATAAGCCTGTGCCTTAAAGTTTCGACAATCTCCCATATTTGACATTTCATCATACGTATTTGTACCTAGAAGAAGCTCCTGTCAAAAGAAGGAAAAAACACCAGGATAGGGAAAGAGTTCATAGCAGAAACAATGAAGAGAGAGTGGGTGATATGATCCTTTGAATCTCACATAACTCCCATTCCTCATGTCTGCTCTCCTCGGACAGGAGATTACCTCCAGATATCCCTCACAGGTGCGGCTTTCATAAAACCTGAGCCACTCTCCCCCTTCGTGAACATATGCTTGTTTTGTGGATTTGGGTGGGCTTTTCCCCATTCTTTCTCTAAAGCAGACTTTGACGATATAGCAATGTTTAAACAAATCCTAAAGGAGCTATATTTAAAATCCTAAAGTACAGCTACGATACCCAATGGTATACTTTATCTGTTTTATTGTCAAAATGGTTTATAACTTCATTTGTTACTGTGTGAAAATTATAAACAGTTATTTAGAAATTTTCTCGACTATATTTGCAGTTTTGGGAGTTTGGTCTGAAAGCAGCACTAATCTATTGCATCCCAACAGTATTCGGTATTTTTGCTACATCAGTGTTTATGTAACTGACCAAGACCTTCAATCTTCCAGAAATTTCTCTGAGCTAGCTGAATGATAAGCATCAGGTCTGGGAAGCTCGAAATCTCTAAAAACTATTTAAGAAAAAAAGCTAAGGTAAGAAAAAAACAAACTGTTTCTGGAGGACCACAAGATGGCTGTTAGATTTTCCCATGTGCGTTTAAGATTCAGAGCAGGCTATAATGTGGCAAACAGCATGCAGCCAACCATCTTGGCAACCCCCATTTTTAATTTAGGGGAAAAACCCAACGGAATTTTTACCAGCATAACCATGGCAACCAAAAACAAATCAAAACCAGATGGTGGTGACATGGAAACAAAACTCTGGCCAACGTATATAGGGGAATACGAGTCAGCGTATGCTAGTTTAGAAAGACTGAGCTCATTCAGAGAGCTATATATAAAACATTAGTAGGAGGAGCCCTTTAGCCAAAATTACACTTCATTCGAATTACACTTCATTTTCTTGAGATTATTATACAGCATACAGTAACCACACTTGAGGGAGTTTACAACGTGCAGTAAATATAAAATCAAATCTCCTAGTTGACTGCTGCAAAACTAAATCACTGGGATAAACAGATGTCGCCTCTTGATTTGTAATCTTGGTTATAGCTAAATTATCTCATTTGGCTCACAAAGAAAATCAACTGAAATATAAATAAATAAAATAAAAATGAAAAATGTAAATATCACAGATAATCAAAAAGAAGTGAAAAATATTATATTTTTTTTAAGTATTTATTAATGCTATACTTGCACATACATGCACACAGACAACACGGGTTACTCCAAACTTTCCTGCCCCCTATTAAGAGCCTCCATGGTGGTTACTTCTGATAAATCAGTGTTGTAACTTTATAGTTTGTTTTACTGTTGCTTCTAACAATGGAAAAAAAGGGCTGAGATGGGTGTTTTTTACAGAAGACTTACTTTGAATGGATGTGGGAAAGTTCCAGGTGCATCAATAAAAGGGCTTCACAAAAACAGGGTTAATGAGAGGTCACTGTAAAATCAGTGTCTCAAGTGACCAATTTGACCAGCTTCCTGTTGCCATCATACAGCTGCATCATTTAGAAGAGCGCTGTACACTCAATGGAAGAGAACTGAATGGACATCCACACATCTAAAATACCCCAATGTACCTACACGCCCTAAACGATATCTTTCTTAATGTTTTGTACAGCCCAGGAAATCTCAAAATAACTAGTGGTGCTTGCCAAGGCATGCAACACTGTTTATTATAGCTCATACTTAGGGGTTAGGCATTTAGACCAAGTCAAATTCACTTCATGGTTTTTTTCTTTTAATTTTGAGATGAAAAAATATAGTTTTACAACAAATCAAGATACGAAATATTCCACTTTCCATTCTTGTTTGTATAGCTCCCAATTCTACTTATTATGACCATTTAGAGAGTAAAGGGAGGAGCATATTTGTGCAGTTTCACAGAAGAATGTAGGACCATAAAGGCAACAATGAGGAAGGGTTGGGAAGACATGACAAACTATCATACATTAGTCAAATGTCAAATCTGCTCATTTCTGTTTATGCCGTCTTCTTGATCTTGTGACTAACATCCTTTTATGTAATAAGATGCACATCTTTCAATCTTACAGTAAGTTTAAAAAAGAAAAAACATTATTGTAGTCCACTACAAATAAGATGCGGATGAGAAAACAATTTTTTTAGCTGCCCATATTGATGGCGTGGTCACAGAGTTGAACTACTGACTCTGTTTACCTTACGTCATGCAAATCAATCAACCATCAAAATAAAAGCCGCAGTTTGAATGGCTAGAGAAATTTACCTGGTGAACTTTAACTCCCCTTTTATTACATAACTAAGCATGCAAGATTAGGTCAGATTAGTAGTTGATCATGTTTCAATGACCGATCCTTAACCTTGCTGTGCTGTGCGTCATTTGCTGTTCCTAGTCAAAAATGTTCAAATCTAAATTTTGGATTTAATCTTTTTGTCAACTAATTTTCAAAACAGGTAGCATACATAATGTTCATGAGCTTAGATCAAAAAAGGGGTATGATCAAATGAGTTCCAAGAAGAAATGCAAACTTTGTGCTAATTGAAAGAAAACAAGTTATGATTAAAGATTTGAGGCCAGTTTTGCTGAACAGGGCAACTTAGCGTGAGAGTGCAATTCCAAAACAGTGCCAACGAGAGGGGAAATTTCTGTGGGTGATTTGCTAACAATGCACAAATTACAAATAAATGCTACATCTCATTTACATATCGCCCAACACAATATGCCAAATGCAGCGCAATTCAGTTACAAAAAAACAAAAGAATAAAGAAATAAAGAAACCACAGTATGCTGAAAAGAACCGGAGGCCAAAAATGAAGGTTTACTAGACGTTTAGGTAGACATGGTACTGTGCGACTGCTAGTTGAGGGTTTCACGTTCTCTTACATTTCCTGAAGTGGATAAAGTGTTCGGACAATGTGTTCTGGCATTACAAATAAATTAATACATGTGGTCTTTATTAAAACCTGACAGTCCAATTTTAAAACCACATGACAGTTTGAGCTGGGCAAGCTGTTAGTTAAAACTGACCCTTAGTACAATACAATTATAGCAAGTAGTCCAGCTACAAACACTCTTAAAAATAATGGTTCTAAAAAAGTTTTTGCAGTGATGTCATTGGTTACCCAAAGAACCTTTCACTGAACAGTTCCTAAAGGAAACAACTTTGAAGAACATTTTAGAAATCTAAAGAAACGTTTTCGACTATAATCGCTTTAAAAAACGCAACTGCACATATTCCAATTCAAAAAACTTTTAGAGTCTCCAATACTAAAAAAATGCTATTTTCCCAAAACTACATAAAACCCCCTTGTCAGACCAACACAATTACTCCAAGGCCAGGTTTCACAAACAGGGCTTAGCTTAAGCCAGGACTAGACATTAGTAAAATTAAGATATGCAAGCAACTTTTACAAAAATGCCTTATAAGAAAATATTACAGGTGTGCATCTTAACACAGGACAGTGACACTGTTTTAAGATACAGTATGTCAGAGTGAGATATGTTCATCTGAGACAGCTAAAACATGCAATTTAGTCTGGGACTAGTTTAAGCCTTGTCTGTGAAACTGGGGGCAAATGTTGTAGTCAAACACAGTTGTCTGAAGAAACATTTGAAGTGGATCAAGAAAGTTTCTCAAAGTCAACTTTGACAACTTTGATCAAAAGGTTTTGTTGCACTTCAGATGTTGACTACTGTATACCACATTTCATACACAATGGTCCTTTACATAAAAGGAAATAAAACGTGCACAAGTGGATTTAATTCTAACACTACAGGCCGGTTTCCCGGATGGGGATTAGATTATGCCAGGACTAGACCTTTGCTGATTTAGGACATTTAAGAATTTTTAGAAACATGTCTTACAAAAATGCATTATCTGTGAGCATTTTGTATTGCAATAATGCATTTTAAGATATCTCGGTGCAAGCTTTTTCCAGTTTAGACAGCTCTGAACATTTATTTTAATCTAGGACTAGTTTTAAACCCTGTTCGGGAAACTGCCCCTACATGTCTTTAACATTTCCACACACTAACATAACAATATTTACAAAATGTCCTATTATTTCCTATCCAGATTGTCCAAAGTTTCCAATTTTGTATTCCACAGATTAAAATAACAGCCTGGATTTGGAAAGACTTGAGCAAATAATGACAGATATATACGATTACTGGGTTAATTATTCCAATAACATTTACATCTGGCCCCCTTCCAGTCTTAAATATTTTGTGACATCCTTAGTGTTAATGATAAGTAACTGTTGTTTGGAATTGCTCACATTTCTTCAAGTGTTTATGTCTCACAAGTGTCCATTACACCACAGTCACCTCCTTCACAAATACTTGACCCATGATAGTGGTGTTGAAACTGTGGAGATGATAAACTGTCAGCACATCCTCATTTCCATTTCAGCCCATTATCAGTATCTATATCCATATATCAATCATTTTTGTTTACATATGTGTCTCTCTCTTTCTCATTGGCTGCCTATGATACCCTATAGAAAAGTTAAATCTATATCTTCAGTAAAAAAAAGAGATTGTGTTAACTTTATAGACTTGACCAGGGTCATCAAGTTAAGGTAGAGTTGCATAATTGAAGAAAAAACACAGTTCCAGACTTCACGGTAAAAAAAAAAAAATAAACTCTGGAAAGCTTTACAGCAGCCTCATGACACAAAATACAGGAGGATGTACCAAGCAGAAGCTGGAGGTTCATTTCAGAGGTTTTCTGCTTGGCCCAGATCTACAACTCCAGCCGTATGGAGGCGCTAACCAAACAGCACAAGGTTAATGGTCAAACAGTTATGATGATTCGATGCGAACAACTTCATAGTCTTCACTGGCCTCTGATCTCTTCTAGCACAGATGACCAAAAAAGGGATTTTGGTGCTACTGCAAATCCCTCTGCTCCGCCCACGGCACTCTGAGGCAAAATGAAATAACTTACTCCTTATGGGGCACAGGGGAAGAATGCTGCAAATACAGATTGGTATTATTACAAATACTGAGAAGAGTACAAATTCCCAAAGAGAGACCATCTAAGTCCTGAAGAAAAGACAGGAAAGTATCTCCCTGTTTGGCCTTGCATGAATGTGCACAGACTCCCTCAATCTTATCTGCACAGGCATTCTGGGATGTGCAGTATGATTGAAGGAATCATTTTTAAAGCAAAGATATTGGCAAGTCTCCTAGAGTTTTATCAACAACAGTTACATTAAGACAGTAGGGTAAATAATATATACTTTATATACAGTGCCAGGAGTATTCATTATTTTTTTTCATGTTTTGTTATGTTGCTGCCTTATGTTAAATTGCTTTAAATTACCCTTTTTTCCACAGTCCATACACTCTTTTTTTACACTTTGGGACTGTTAAAATTTAGCTCAGGAGCATTTGTATTGATTGTAGATGTTACTACACTTCAAGTAAAAAAGTTGGCCTGTGGCAAATTCAATTAAATCGGTATAATTTAGAAATATATATACACATAATTAATGCTGTTAATAAAAGTTTTACCAGCTGAAAATGCATGTCATAAATAATAAAAAACTGTGGAAGTAGATCTGGGGAAGAGTTCATTGAAGGGACTGTATATATATATATATATTCTTTTTTATATCTATACAATTATATTTATTAATTATATATTTTATATTTACTTCTATATTTATAAATATACTATGTTAAAAATATAATGTAGAAATACATAAAATAATAAAAAATATGTTTAATACATTTTTGGTGGATTTTGGGGTCAGAACAATATTTTTTTTTAAAAAAGTAAAAATGTAATATTTTAAACATATATTTGTATTAAAATATTTAATAATTTACTTAATAATGCATTCATATTTTAAAGTAATCAGAAACAATATAAACATCTTTTTTATATATAATGTATGTAATGTCCATTTAAAATAAATGATGTGGAATTTGTGGAACTATTGATCATAAAATCCTGAAAATATATATGATGATTTTCACAAAATATGATGATTAAAACATTGATAACAATAAGAAATGTTTCTTGAGCAGAAAAGCAGCATATTAGAATGATTTTTGAAGCATCATGTAACAATGGTGTAATGATGCTAAAAATTCTGCTTTGTATCACAGGATTATTTTGTTTATTTATTTTCTTTAATTAAATAAATAATATTTTACAGTATGTTTGTTTTACTGTTTTTTTTTTGTGTGTGTTTTTTTTTTGTGTGTTTTTTTGTGGATATGAATAAATTGTACATTTATCTTCTTTCAAAAACATATAAAATAACCTAAAACCTTTGAATGGTCAATATAAATATAGTACACAATCATATTTTTGTCTCTTTAAGAAGTGAACAGTCACTACCATTGTGCAAAAACACCAAACCCAGGTTGCTTAAAAAGACCCTATAATAAGCGTATTGGATGTTGTTTTGGGTAATGTGTTGCTAAATATTTACTTACTACTTACTGGATATAATGATCATGATGACACTCTTCTGTAAGTACAGTGCGTCTGCATTCAAGCGTCTAGCCGAATGACATAGCTGGGCTGGTATGTCTCAGGCGAATTACTATAAACCTTTAGAGATACTTATTACATTCATTCACACTGAGTTACATTCAGCTGGGAGGGCTTTTTTGGCAGGTGTCTGTTACCATCAAGGACATTTAATCTCAGTGCGATTGCGTGTAGGATTGCGTCAAACTTACATTTCAAAATCAGATGCAGAATGAAGAATCTCACATCCAGGCGGCTTTGCTTTCAGTTAATGTGTGTCTTATTTGAGGTCAGTGGGAATTTGCAAATGTGCAACTTTTTATGAGAGGGAGGCTTCTGTGCAAACGTTTACATATCAGTGCTTTGGTTACATAAACGTCCATCGAACCATCAGGAGTAATTTGACAAACATCTGAGTTTTGATGATATCAAGTCAGCAAATACATGTCTCATTAACCAAATAATGCATGACATCTCTCTTTAATCTGTTGCATAACAAGACTAAGGTAAGAGAACATTTTCCATGAAGAAATAATGTGGCCTGAAGATAATGAGAGGAAGAATTTATGTGAAAAATAAATCTTACAGCAAAAATCTGAAAGTGAAAACGGATAAAGAAAAGAAAAAATATTTCTCATTAAAAAGTTAAGATTGCCGTAACCTAAAAGCATTTTTCCTCTTTTAAGGAGCTACATATTCATGGTTTATCTCAGTTTTGTCATTTTGTTGGCTGTCTGTCAGAGTGTTAGGTTGAAGGTCGGGAAAGAAAAAACGGTGTGCCAATATCGGCAAAGTAGCAGTTCCCATAAAAGAATTGGAAAACAGGTCATGACATGTTATCTTAAACATCTGTTAATGTTAAACAAACCATCTCAGTGAACTGTCTTGGGTAATAAATCATTGCAAGTCTAGTGTTAAACTACACTTTACTTTTAGGGTGCTGTAGTTTAGAAATAGCCCTCCATGCAAGGTCAACTGAAAATAGAAACTACACTAAACGTTTGTATTAATCGAATAAATGAAAGAGACCCCTTTCAAGATCAGACCCTTGTGCCCTTTAACTCTTGTGCTGTGCTGAAAAATGAATTCAGTCAATTTGGGACACTCAAAAACGTCTAGGTTATGAACCTAACCCACGTTCCCTGAAGGAGGGAACGGAGACGTTACATATGGGAACTCGCCAGAGAGACCGATTGCCTTTGAGCTTTAAATAAAAAGGCAATGAATAATGGCGTGCATTTGATTGCGCTCAGGTGCACCTCATCACTGCGTGAGTATAAACATCAGATTCTGATTATACTGAATCAGAATGGGCTTTATTGCCAGGTATGTTTACACATACAAGGAATTTGTTTTTGTGACAAAGCTCTGCAGTGCAACAAAATGACACAGACAAGACAAGACACAGGTAATAAAAAGAATAATATACAAATCTACAAAATAGTGTACAAATATACAAAGAAGTGTACAAGTAGCACAATAAATAATATAACATAACATTTAAGTAAGAGCAGGTGTGAAGAGTTGGTACATGTATGTGCAAAGATGAAAATGTTATTAAGTGTTCATTGTATGGACTGCCTGGGAGAAGAAACTGTTCCTGTGTCTGGTTGTTTTGTTGCTAAGGGCTCTGTAGCGTCGACCAGATGGCAACAGATGAAGAGGGAGTGTGCTGGATGTGAGGGGTCCAGAGTTATTTTCTTAGCCCTTTTGCTCACTCTGGATAAGTACAGATCTTGGAGAGTGGGGAGGGATGTACCAGTGATTCTCTCAACAGTCCGGACTACCCTCTGCAGTCGTCTGAGGTTGAGCTCCAGGTTGTTAAGACTGCACCAGACAGTCAGCTCTTTAACCTCCTGTCTGTAAGCAGACTCGTCACCGTCCTGGATGAGGCTGATGAATGTGGTGTCGTCTTCAGGAGCTTGACAGAGGGGTCTTTAGAGGTGCAGTCGTTGGTGTACAGGGAGAAGAGCAGTGGGGAGAGAACACAGCCCTGAGGAGCTCCAGTGCTGGTCATCCGGGTGCTGGATGTGATTTTACCCATTCTCACTAGCTGTTGCCTGTCTGTCAGAAAGCTGGTGATCCACTGACAGACAGAACTAGGGACAGAGAGCTGGGTTAGTTTGGGCTGGAGGAGTGATGGGATGATGGTGTTAAAGGCAGAGCTGAAGTCCACAAACAGGATCCTCACATAAGTCCCTGGTCCAGATGTTGCAGGATGTAGTGCAGTCCGATATTGACTGCATCATCCACAGACCTGTTTGCACAGTAAGCACACAGCAGGGGGTCCAGTAAGGGTCCATTGAAGTCCTTCAGAAAATCCAACACCAGTCTTTCAAATTATTTCATGACCACAGACGTTAGAGCTATAGGGTCTGTTGTCATTAAGTCCAGTAATTTTGGGTTTCTTTGGGACAGGAATGATGGTGGAGTGTTTGAAGCAAGATGGGACTGCACACAGCTCCAGTGATCTGAGTGAAGATGGGGGCCAGCTGGTCAGCACAGGTTTTCAGACAGGCTGGAGTAACACCGTCTGGGCCTGGTGCTTTCCTTCTTTTGTTCTT
>JAUMHG010000072.1:5432351-5444743 GCA_032359395.1 Enteromius anoplus | reverse complement strand
AACTAAACATTTCTATGCACTTGTAAGAACCGTGTAGAATATTCAGGGCCGCTGCTGGACAAATAGGTGCCCTAAGCGGAATAGTATTGTTGTGCTCCTTTGTGCAACAAAAAAACACCTACTAACCAATATGGGGTCAAAATACAACTTTCTATAAATATAAAAGTAAATAAATTAATTGTAATTACATTGTATTATTTTTTAATTGCAATTGTAGCCCTAGACAGAAACTATATGGATTTATTAATACAGTGTGATTGATTTTATGTTCTTAAGCATTCAGAAATCACACTAAATAAACGTCCACATTTTTGTTAAAGAAATTAAATAGGCTGTAGCATTTCTTTTACAAAAAGGTGGCCAAATTAAAAAAAAATAATTACAATAAATTAAGTGGATATTTGAATGAAATCTTTGGTCAATATTAAACAAAGATTGGATCGTCGATTATCAGCCATTTGCAGGCATTGTATTACATTATGTATTTTTACATTCAATGAAACCATAAATAAACCATATACCTTATATTGCCTTGTTGTTTTTATGAAATACATTTTACATCATGGAAACTGCAATGTTAGGTCAGATGCGTTGTTGTTGTTGGTGGTGAAATCACTGACAATAAAACACATTAGTCTGCTAACATCAGTCAAACATGTTTCACAGGATTATAAATCTATACCTGAAATTGAAGCACTCTCGGGGTTTTTTTCTTTCTCTGCGACCGGGTTGTGCTGATGTCTTTTCCCTGATATAGCCTAGTTGTCCATCAATTATGATTATTTGTATTCAACCGCAAACATAGGTAAGAGCGAGCCGGCGCAGATGCGGGAACGCCTATATCACGTGTGCTTATACTGCTCTGCGTTTATCTTTTTTTTTTTTTCATAATTAGCCTATATTTAGCCTATATATAATATGTGTGTTCATGTTTCGATTTTTCTGTTTATGGAAAATGTTGATAGGGTGGCAGGTCGCTACAAATAAATCAATGTATGGGAAACAGATCCCACAGCACAATAACCTGAGAGTCTAAGTGAACTTCATTACTCTTCAGTAGCTGCGTTTGTTACCAGACCGATAAACAAACACAACAGACTAGTTAACTTCGGTCCAGGCGCGTGCGCCAGATGACACCGTGCATACACAATTCGCGCAATCACAAAGTGAAAGTAAAAATCAAGCACGAATTCAAACGCGATTTCAATACTTAACCTAATTGACAGTGACTTCCCCCATCCCCGAAAATTACATAATTACCCAAACATATCTGTGAAAGAATGCAAAAGCATTTAAATATATTTTTCCTCCCTATATGATAGCCCGACAGGCAGGGCTGAGATGGATTTTGGTAGCCCGACTGGAAGACACAATAGCCCCGGGACGTCAGGCTAGCGATTTTGCGAGCCCTGCAGGTGAGTTCCGTTACAGAAAGCGGTTGTGACTCTCTGTATTAGGACTCAAGCAGCCTGCCCACAGGACTGACAACTGGATTCTGCTGCTGTTCGAATGTGGCCAATAAAATGCAACTTTTTTGGTCAACACATTTTTATATAGGCTACTAGTGGTGTATTTTAACTATGCAGCAAACCTTTTAAAATAATTAGGTAAAATACTGAAATAAATGAATAAAATGATGTTTAACTGATTGTGTTAATCGGTTCAGAATTCATATCGGTCGGTTAATGGTTAAACGGTTGAAATGAACATCCCTAACTGCAATATATTACATTTTAAGAAATATGAAAAACTTAATAAAAAAATATAGAAATCTTTGTTACTGTAACATCCCCATATTTGTTGATGTCTCGTGTTTTGCTTGTTCTCCTCATGTGCCTTCCTGTGACCTAGTTTTCTGTTAACTATGTATTCAGTTCAGGTGTGTCTCCCTCATTTACGTTGATTGTCTCCCTTACTTAAGCTTCCCTGTGTATCAGTCTGTGTCGGTCATTGTCTATGTAAAAGTGTATACTCTCAGTTGCTGTTATTGCATTCTCCTGCGTGTTCCAGGATTTACTTTGTTATTATTAAAAGTCTTTATTTTGTACTTTACGTGTCCTGCGCTCTCCGTGATATACACAACGTTACAGTTACGCACTTAATAAATACTTACTATTATAATAACAATAAATTGGACATAATTACATGCCTTACCCTTATTATTGAAATTATTTTAGTTATTTAAAATTTTAATAATATTAAAATATTTTGAGCAATATTACTGTTTTATCTGTCTGTGTATCTAATGTTCTGCCGATCAATTAAGGAACAGCGCAAACTCTAAAAACCAGATTTCCATTTTGTATTAACGCAAAATGCCACAATAAATAACACTGCCAACAAAACTCATGGCGCTGTTTTATAGCCCATAGCGTAAAGCATTAGAAATATGAACAATTATATCTCTCTTATTCTTACAGATCAGTGCAGTTCGCCTGCCAAGAGAGCCTAGTAACCCAGAGCGCCTGAAAGGCTTCGGCTACGCAGAGTTTGATGACGTGGACTCTCTGTTACGGGCACTCAGCCTCAATGAAGAGGTGAGATCCCTTGGTCAGCCATGTTAAAATTTCCCTTGTTGTTGTGTGTCAATAACAGATACAGACCTGTGTGCCGCTACATTATAGACCTCACTGTTGATGGTGTTGACAGTTTTATTTTGGCCACAGGGTGGCGCTAGTTATCTGTTACGTTTGTCTGAAATGAAGACACAAGCTCTCAGATCTGTAGTTAACCCTTCTTCTTACTCTCTTTCTAGAATCTTGGAAACCGTAGGATTCGTGTAGACATCGCTGACCAGTCCAACGAGAAAGGTGCGGTTCGGAGAAACCCATCGGTTTATATGTAGCATAATGCAATTGTAAGTTTGTATTATTGGATTTCAATGTTCATAATCATTTCTCCTGATTAGAGAGAGACGATCGCTCTGTATCCGGGCGGGATCGCAACCGTAGTGAGCGAGACTTGGGCCCAGACAAGACCGATTCTGACTGGCGGGCAAGGCCTAAATCTGACTATGATGATGGGCCACGCAGGGACGACGCCTTTGGAGAGCGTAAGCAATTATTTCATTTGACAAATATTTCTTGGAGTAGGATTTTAGGAAGAAACTACTTTAAAACTTGTTTTGTTAAAGCAGCTACAATAAAGCTTTGGAAAAGTATTAAGCTACATGACAAGCCACTGAAAATATCTATTCGAAGAATATCATGTTGTATTGGCATGCTATTACGTAATTGGCTGTTGTTCAGCATTAAAGAGGGAGTAAAATCATCTTAAAATGTAAAATATAATCTTTAATATTTTTTATATTCCAGATGTCGCAACAGAAAATTAAGTGATTTTTTAAAAAAAAATTAATAATAATAAAATACCATGTACTTCTTAGGATCCCGCGACCGTTATGAATCCGACCGTTTCCGTGATGGCCAGAGGTGGGACAATGATGGAGGAAGAGACAGATACCGGGAACGTTATGATGACAGAGAGCGCAGAGACTATGACAGAGGTATACAACAACTTCATACATTGTGATTCTGCACAAACCAGATATATGTATATTTGCTGCTTAAAAAAAAAGTTGTTATCATTTTGTAAACAGTAGCACTGACTAATAATTTTTCTGAATTATTTAATGAACAGAAGCTTAACAAAATCCTACTGACCTTAAACTACTGAATAATGTACTTGAATAAGTGCCAAATCAGTATTATGTAAAATTTGCATTCATTTATTTTTTATTAAATATAGTTAGTATTTACATATTAGTATTTGCTATCTTTTTATTATTGATATTAAGAAAAGTAGATTATTATTCCCCTTGGTTCAAAAAGATGCTCTTGGAGGAACGGCACATTGGCTTGGATTAATTCATTTTAGTCATGTGGACTTGTTTTTGTGTAAACTCTGAAGTGGTCTTAGAAGAATAGAATCAAACTCTGTAATCCATTTGCAACAGAACAGGGCCTGGCCCCTTAGGAATGATATTGCGTTGATAATTGAAAACAAAAACAGGCATTTTTCTTAACCTAGTGTTACCGAACCTCATTTCAGGTTATGATTCTCGCAGTGGGGGTCGTCGACCATTTGGAAGCGGCTTTCGGCGCGACTATGATGACCGACGGGACGAAGGCCGAGGCAGCGGGGAACGCTATGGAGACCGCTTTGGTGATCGTGAAGAGAAATACGAGAGACGGGATGAGAGGCGTGAAGACAGAGGTGGGACGGTTTATTTCAGTTTATCTGGGTCACTCCGGAACCCAAGGAAGTCTTGAATCAGACCGTCTGAACAGACTGGACTCTCTGTTTTTAGCTCCCCTTCAGAGGCCTAAGCTGAACCTGAAGCCCCGCAGTGTCCCTAAAGAGGAAGACCAGAGCAGCGGCCCTTCAGCCTCATCGGGACGAGCTGCTTCCATCTTTGGAGGAGCCAAACCGGTGGACACGGCGGCTAAAGAGAGAGAGGTGGAGGAGAGGCTAAAGAAAGAGCAGGAGAGACTGCAGAGGCAGCTGGAGGAGGACAAGAGCAGAGGACTTGAACGCAAGCCCAGAGAGAGGTACAGCACATTTTTACTAGATGTTGAATATAATGCTTAAAGAGACAGTTCATCGAAAAATTACTTAATCACCCTCATGTTGTTCTAAACGTGTCTGGGAGATATTTTGATTTCCATTTAATGGAAGAAAACAAGTTATTAATATACTAGAATACAATACTAATAAAAACGAATTAGTATCGTGGAATACAATATTTCTTTGCGTATTAATATGGTGTTGTGAATGGATAATTCATAATTCCATCACCCACTAAAAAATGTGATGATATCAACAATTTTAATTTGATTAGGTGCCTAGTTCTGTCTAGAAGGTGCAGAGTGATGGTCCTTAACGTAACTGATATTTAATGGCACAATCGGATCGGTATACATCCATCACCATGCTAAAATCTGTAGAGAATTGTTATGATAGAATTATATTAAGTAGTATAGAACTTTTTCTAAACGGTATTTTCACTCTCATTTTCCAAAACGCTCAGGCACCCCAGCTGGCGCAGTGAGGACCAAGCAACCGAGCGCTCACGAACAGGAAGTGAGTCTTCACAAACAGGAAACTCATCGAGCAGGGGTAAGTGATCACTAACCGGTTCTTATTATACACATATGTCTGATGTAAACAAAACATTAACAGACTCTGCTTTATAGGTACTGATCATAAGACACGTAAATAACTGACTGTCGCTGTATGCCGTGACTTAGTTAAAAACAAACCCTCAGATTCCAAACCCTCTCCTCTCAACAGCGCCTAGGCGTCGGGAGAGTGAGCGCTCCGTAGAAAACGAGGTTTTCAGCAGCCATGACGAGGATTCGTCTTCTCATGGAAACCAGACTACTACTATTACTTCTAAGCAGGAGGGGCTGCCGCTGAAAGTCGTCCCAGCCCCACCACCTAAGGAGAACGTATGGGCGAAGAGGAGCGCCATGAGTGCAGGATCCAGCGAGAGTGATAGTAGACCTGTCGTCTCTCCCAGCAGTAGCGCTCCACCCAAAAGGTTTCTATCTGGATTGATTGATATGCTATATATAGATAGCTGCTATTCAAAATATTCTGAATATATATTATAATTTTTAAAATATCATATAATGAGTACGTATATATTAGGGCTGTAATGATACACGATATGAAACCGAAATCGGTGTGATAAGGGAGCATTGCGACACACCCCGTGACTACCTTGAATTGCGCGCAGATGATATATCACGCGCGCGCACGGTTTTGAAATGAGCTCGCGGCTCCCGCTTCTTCAGTGGTGCGCTCGCGCATTATTGGCAAAGATTCGCCGCCATAGATATGCGACCATTTTCGGTTGTCGATAACAAGGGGTTCAAGTATTTACTCAGTGTGCTCGAGCCCCGTTATCTATTACCAAGCCGGGCGCATTTCTATTTATATTGTTCATAATTTGCATAGTTAATCTTGTTCTTTGGTGTTCAGTTTATAAAGAATTTTCAAATGTTATTTAATAAATAACATCGTCCCACCCCCCACGAAAAAAAAATTGTGATACGAACCGAATCGTGGGTTTGGTGTATCATTACAGCCCTAATATATATATATATATATATATATATACTAGGGCTGCACAATTAAGCGAATTTCTAATGGCAATTCAAATTACGAATGCCGCATTTACGTTTAATTGTTTAAAGCAGCAATTAATAGTTCAGAATCCACTTATATTATTCTGTGTGCTTAAGATGTGTTCTTTTTCGCTCTATATGTTATTTTAAGGGTTATGCGTTGTTTTAATTTTAGTTTTAGTATAACATTATAATACTATGCATGTTATTATTGTTTTTAGAAGAATCTAAACTGATGTATAGTTCACATTAGAGGTTAGATACTATAGAAAAGCGCTAAGAATTTTAGTTGTTTTTAGCTTGTTTATTTTAATTGAAAAATATGGCGTGCGTTTGCTTTGAGGAATGGTATAAAACTTCATTCAATGTAAATTGTGATGATTGTAATTAATAATCGCTATTACAATTTCAAGGGAATAAACTACAATTCGGATTTGCGTCATAATCGTGCAGCCCTGTACAAAAAGTAATAAGTTTGAGGTCTGTAAGTTTGTAATTTTATTTATGTGTCTGCAAAGTTTTAAAACTGAAAGTGCACCGTGTATAAAGAAAAAAGAAAAGCGTTGACTGAATTATTTTCAAAACGAATCCTAAGCCACGTTGACAACAACATGAAACATTAGCATACTGCCTGCTCATTTATTGCTCTTTTTGAAAATGCCAATTTTTTTACTAGTTGCAGGCATGATGAAATGAAAATAAGAGCATTCAGACCAATCACCGCAGACTAGCGAAGGAGGGGTTAGGAAAAATGAATCATTAAACAAAGCTTTTGGGAGTTGTTGAGCAAGTCAGAGGAAAAATACATACATATTATAAGACAACAAAAGTGTTTTTTGACCTTGCATGTCAACTCTCAAAACCAAAATAGGAACCCTTAACTACCCATAATAGTGGCACTTTAATTAACTACTAGGGTTAACTAGGGTTGATTGCGTTATGCATGATTTATTGGTAGTATAGTAAGTAGATGTAACAGTTCAACAAAGACTGTAAATTTTAAAATTGTGAAATATTATTACAACTAATAATTAATGTTTCATATTTAATTACACTTTAAAATGTAGTTTTTTCCTGTGATGCAAAACTTTTTCAGCATCATTACTTTAGTCTGCAGTTTCCCCTGATCCTTCCGAAATCATTCTAATCTGCTGCTCAGGAAATGTTTCCTAATATTATCAATAATTGAAACAGTTGTGCTGCTTAATATTTGTGTTGAAACAGTAATAATGTTCTAGGATTCATAGAATAAACTTTGAAGAACAGCATTTATTTAAAAAATAAAATTCCCTAACAATTATAATGGTCTTAACCGTCACTTTTTATTCATTTGATACATCTTTTATTAATAGAATACTAATTTATTTAAAAAAAATAAATAAATAAATAAACTTTCTGACCTCAAACCTTTGGAGGTTTTTGAATGTATGTATATCCATTTATATATATATCTATATATATATATATATATATATACACAGCTAGAGCACTCTTAAGAATTATTCTGACTGTTGTATTTGTGATGTACTTTTTTTTCAGTGCAGGAAGCTCAGCTGATGCTCCTCCAAGAAATAAAGGTAAGCGCATAGGTGTCGGGAGACATGAAAAGCAATAATGGTGGACCGTGTAAAAGCAGTTGTCAGTGCATATACTCTTTTTTTTTCACACACAAGCCACTACTGGAAACCCCTTAAAATGTCATATAGTGGATTGACAAGAGGGGATTATTGACTTTTGCGCTTGTCAGGCAAGAGAAAATATCCAGTAGCCTCTCTTCCTAAAAACAGCCTCTTCCAAATGTTACGTTAAGAAACAGTAAACTGCTCAAAGATTTGACAGAAGCACACAGCCTAATACAGCTCCTTTATTAGTAGAGTTGTCCTTGTGTCCTCTGCTGAACAGTGGGCTCTCCTTACAGATGAAAACAAAGCAGATGGGGTGCGCCGGGACCGGGGCCCCTCTCGGGGGCGTGGTGGGGCCTCGGGCTCTGGAGCAGGCAGGGGGCGTGGAGAAGCAGCCAGCCGAGACCGAAGGAAGGAGACAGGAGACAGGTTAGCTGTTCTCTGGCACCCCTACTGCTCAGAAGCGTAGATACCTTTCTTCCTTCTTAAAGGATATAGGTTCTTATTAGATTTTGTAGTATTTTTTTAAATTATTAAGGTGGTGGTTGGACAAATGTTTCTTTTCTGGTTTGGCCTGTAGAGCACTGTGTCCATTTGCATCTTTCCAGTTAAAAAAAAAAACAGATTAACAATCTGCCTGAATCCAGAAAAGTGAAGTGATACTTATAGTGTCAGTTTGATCAATTACATTTAATGACTGAAGCTAATTGTTGTGTAAAACAACTGATTAAACATGGTTCAGCTCAACAGTAATGGCAATTATCTCTGGGCAAGATGCATTTGGCCTCAGGAACAAGAGAACAAGTGTATGGCTCCGGAGCAGGGACTTCATCTCATTTCATTATTAAATAGAAGGTGTTTTTGCAAACTGGATTTTACGAGTCAATTTAGGGCTGTGTGATTGCATCTACTTTTTTTAAATATTTATTTTGGTTTTTAAAGGAGAAGCCCGTTTTCGCTAGCCTGGCTTCCACGACTATAAAGCTCATTGGAGCTTAGTCTGGCCGAGCTTCCTTACTACCCGTCTTCTGGGAGGCGGGCTTAACCTGCATCCATCAGAGGCCTCTGTATACTACTGGACGAATCTACAACCAATCAGACCACTCATTCCGATGACGTATGCGTAGCGACGGAACCTGAAGCCATCGTAACCAATTGTAGCTAGCTTCAATAAAGCAGTAGGAAAACGTCTTTACTTACTTTAATTACTTCTGCTCCGTTTTCAAAGAAAAGCTGTCATGAAAATTTCTCAAAACAGCTGCAATAGCAGCGTCGAACGTTTTTTGCTGCTCGGTACACGCCATGTTTGAAATCCGGTATGGATTCCGGTCGCGGAACTGCTGCATCATCGCGTTACACCCGTCTCAGTCGTGCCGGGGGCGGGGAGGCTCGTTTCTCATTGGTTCCCATTGTTTTGGGAACAGAAATTCTCTAAAACGGCAGCTTGGCCAGACTAACATTGCTCGTCAAGGAAGTATGGGCGGACCCAGACTACATTTTTGCCTCTGAATAAAAATTAAAAAAAGGTTATTGTGACTTTTTTTAGAATTGTCAGAATTTTGAGTTATAATCTCAGAATTGCTAGATATAAAGTCACAATTACGAGACAAAAAGTCAGAATTGAAATATAAATTCACAATTCCAAGTTATAAGGTCAGAATGACTCTAGCACTTGTGACTTTATTTTCACACAATTGTTTGATATACACTCTTTTTAGAGGAATTTTTAGAGGAAAAAAGTAATATGTTTATATATTGCAGTTCTGACTTTGAAACTCCCAATGGCAAGTTCTGAGAAAAAAAGTCAGAGATTTTAATTTTTTTATTCAGTGTTGGTAACGGCCTTCCATATCCCTGTTAAAACAGAATTATTCTGCCTCATTCCATTATGCTATGTTGCTCTGGCTGTCTCCAGAACTGATTTCTTTCCTTTACAATGCTTTTCCACCCACTTCTTAAACTAATTGTCCATATCAGCCAGATCATGTAGCATGATTGCTATGAAAAATCTACTATGAGTCGTTCTTGATGTTAAAGAGTCATTAAATATACATTCCTCGGTGTGTGCGCTCTGAGATGAATAGCAAAGTACACAACTATACCATTGTATAGTTTTTTTAAGAACCAAAACACAGAAAAAGCAGTAACATTAAGAAATGTTTTTACTATTTAAAATAACTGATTTCTATTTAAATATTTTTTTAAATGGAATTTATTCCTGTGATCAAAGCTAAATATTCAAATAATTACCCCAGTCTCCAGTGCCACATGACCCTTCAGAAGTCATTCTGATATGCTTATTTGCTTTTCAAGAAACAGTTTTATTATTATGAATATTTAAAACAGTCGAGGACATATTTTCAGGATACTTTGATGAATAGAAAGATCCAAAGATTAGCATTTATCTGCTGTTGTAACATTATGCAGTATACCATTCAGAAGCTAATGATGTAAATTAATAATTTTATTTAGCAAGGGCACTTTAAATTGATCAAAAGCGACGCGTCAAAGAAACCTGAAATAAGTCTACTCTGCTGTTTTCAAACTTATAGTAATATTTTGGAGCAGCAAATATGCATATTAGAGTTATTCCTGAAGGATCATATAACTGGACTAAAAATGTGGCTTTAAAATCAAAGAAATAAATTATGTTAAAATATATTGAAATAAAAAACTTTTTTTTTTAAATAGCAAAAATATTACAAGATTTTTGCTGTACTTTGCTTAAAAATTCTTCCAAAACCATAAAAATCTAATTGGAGTTGTAGTGTTTGACCAAAATAGTAGTTGTGGTTCCGATTTTGCCGCAATCAAGCAGCCCTATATTGATTGTAACATTGCCAATAGGATTCCCCTTGGGGTCTACATCCCTGCTCCTGAGTGTTTTTCTGAATGAGTGTAGACGTTCTTGTGAGACTCTGTCTCACTGTGTTGTGCGTTACTTGTAGAAAGGACGCGGGAAGAGAGCGAGATCTCAGACCAGCACCAGACCCAAAGAAATTTGAGGAGCCTCCCAGCCCTGTGAGTGATAGAGCTAACACTCTCTCTGGGTGTGATCCCATGATCCCCGCTCCCTCTTTTTTACTTCTGGCTTTCTTTGCTCTCCAATCCTTTAATGAAAGTTTTCTCTAGTGCCTTTTTTAGATGCTTCATTCCCTGTAATGGAAATGACAATGTTGGTCACAGACTGTAATTGTGGGCCTCTTTTGGGAGATATGTGACTTAAAAATGTAAATATTTGTTTGAGTCTAGACACATAATTTTGAATTATAGCCATGGTATAGAACGGAAAGAGAAAGCTGATGCAGCCCTCTCCAGTACATGCCTGTATTTGAAAACATCTCATTTGACACCCTCTTTCAAGCTGTTTGTGTAATGGCATTTCAACCAATGATTTAATTATAAATGCAAATAATTTGCCATGCTTTATAAGAATTTTCTGAATGTGTTAGCATCTGTAAATGAAGTCCTCAATATCAGTTATTCAGGAATTCCCTGTGATCTGTTGCATCATTTGCAGCAGCTTCTAAAAAAAAACACCTCAGGTCTGTTTGCACGCTGGTGTCCATCTGGATTTTCACCTTGTCAGAAATTTTCAAACAAACACATGGAGTTGGAAGTACATTTCGAAGGGTTTTCACGGTAAGCGAAATGAACCAAATTAATGGACCAGATGGAGCAGACCTTAAAATACACCAGGTGTTGGAGGGCCAGTATTTCAGCCCAGTTAACTGGTGAACAGTGTCTTCTTGAGGACATGAAGACCATCTAGCCTCCTGGTAGTCCTGGATTTATCAAGTATAACATGGAATAACAAATTAAAGGTTAAATCTTTGGCCCTAACTAGTCTCAGATAAGAGGTGCTGGATCATTAGATAACTTGTAGAGGAGGGGGACATTTCTATCTTCAACCAGGGCTATATATTCAGTCTATAGAGCATACCTAATATTTTATTTAGCAGTCTTAAGGTTTTTCTTTCTTTCTATCTTTTTTTCTTCTCTTTATTTTTTACTTTAAGGCAATTAATGATAAAAAAAAGACTGCAGAACCTCATTCTAATCATGCTATTCACCTATAAATCAACAATGTAAGAGACATTCATGTAATAAGAATTTTTTCCTACTTATTTGCAATGTTTTATTTATTTATTAGAAGTCCCATAGATTTTTTTTTTATCTAAAGTCTCACAGAAAATTTAGTAGTTCACCAACTTTTAAAGAAATGGATGGATAGTCACACTAGGTTTGAAACAAGCATTTTTTTCCTGTGGTGCCTCAGACTTATATGTTATATAAAATATGTGTTATATATTTAATTTATATTTTTTGGTATGTATACATACACACGCATACAATATATATATATATATGTGTGTGTGTGTATAAGGAAAAATGTTAGATTTATATAAACAATATTTATATTTGTACAGTACAGGCCAAAAGTTTGGACACACCTTTATTTTCATGACCATTTACATTGGTAGATTCTCACTGAAGGCATCAAAAGGCATCAAAACTATGAATGAACACATGTGGAGTTACGTACTTAACAAAAACAGGTGAAATAAATGAAAACATCTTTTATATTCTAGTTTCTTCAAAATAGCCACCCTTTGCTCTGATTACTGCTTTGCACACT
>JAUMHG010000072.1:5415308-5432251 GCA_032359395.1 Enteromius anoplus | reverse complement strand
AATCTACCGATGTAAATGGTCATAAAAATAAAGAAAACGCATTGAATGAGAAGGTGTGTCCAAACTTTTGGCCTGTAATGTGTATATATATATATATATATATATATATAAATTATAGTTATACATTAGTGCTATCAAAGATTAATCGCAATTAATCACATCCAAATTTTTTAAAGTTGATGATGATATATGTATACTTTGTATGTTTATTGTGTATATGTTTCAGAAAAACTTTGTTTGTAAATTAAACATTTTATTTTTTTTTAGTATATTCGATTATATGGATATACATATATATGTAAATATATTTTAACTATATACTGCATGTGTGTGTATTTATATATACACATTAAATATACACAGGATTAGGGTTGGGTCGATAGACGATGCCATCGTCCATCGCCGATGGGCGATAGACATCAAGATGCTGAGCCGGCATCGTGATCCTCCACCCCGCTGCAGCAGCAGCAACCAGCTCGTAAAAAACACAATCTATGGCGGGATTTGCTGCAAATCTATGCCATTAATAAGCGAGCGCACCACTGATGCTGCCGAGTGCGGTAAATGATTTCCACAAGAGGAAAACAGATGTACATGCGAAGAAACGGGGGTGCAAGCTCATATGAAACCCTCGTGCGAGCTTGATGTGTCATCCACGTGCAATTCAAGCACTCGCACGCGATCATTCCTGCGCTCAATCTTCTCTCCCCTGCTCGCGCGAACACTGTTTTACTGTTGGTTTACTGCTTACTGTTGGTGTTTTAGTTACAACTAAACAACACCCCTAATCACCTTGCTATCAGCAAAAGTTATTTGCATTACTACATGAACACAATAAGTACTATCATTGATGCATAGTAGTTAAAGACACCTCATGTAAACTTATAATGAGAGTAAAAGCAGTTAAAGGGTTTGTTCACCCCAAAATGTAAATTCTGTCATTATTATTCCTCATCCTTGTGTCGTTCCAAATTCATAAGACCTCCGTTCATCTTTGGAACACAAATATGATATTTTTAGTGAAAGCAGAGAGTTATCTGACCCTCCATAGGCATCAATACAATTGAAATGATCCCAGATCCAGAAACGTAGTTAAACATCGGTAAACAATCCATGTGACATCAGTGGCTCAGTTTTGCGACGTTAGAATAATTTTTTGCACCAAGAAAACAAAATCTCAGTTGTATTGCTGTCTACGGAGGGTCAGAGGGCTCTGATTTCATCAAAAACATCTTCATTTGTGTTCCGAAGATGAACGAAGGTCTTACTAGTTTGCAACGACATGAGGGTGAGTTATTAATGAAGAATTCCAATGAAAAGCACATGGTTTTGAGACCGTACAGCTCATCTGAACTTGAAATACCAGCTGTGTTTTGGTTCCTTCTCACTATTCCCTTTTTTGTTTCAACAGAAATTCAGCTCAGCCAGTAAATACGCGGCCTTGCTGATGGACGGGGAGCAGGGAGACGAAGAGGAGGGCGGTAATTAGAAGGTGGATGGACTGCACGGACGACGGTCTAAATTGAATTACAAAATAAACCTACAGCTTTTGTTTCATGCAGCACTGAAGGACCCAGATGAGCCCTTTGAGAGCAAAACCCCATTTTTAGAGCAACCCCTTCCTCTTCAGGACTAAACCGAAAATCTAGTGGGAAAACACAGGACTCCTTTTAAAGGGTAAAAAAAAAAGATGAATGCTTATGACTAATACAATTTTGTGGGGGGTTACAATACACACGAAAGGGATCCTGCTCTTGCATACATCATAAGTTGAGTGAATTTCTCATTAGCTTGATTGCACGATGAGTGGCGGGAAAGTTTAGAATCAGGGGAAAAGTGCCACAAGATGAATGTTTTCCCTGAACTTTAGGGCTTCCTGAGCTTTCTGAAAGAACGTTTACTGCAGTTGCTTTTACCCAGATCTCTGGTCAAGGAAAGGGGTCTGTGACTTGCATTGTTCACCCATTGGCTATAAATCTCACAACCTTGGTATTATGTCTTATTCTGGCATTGTCCGACGGGTCTGATGATTTACATTCAGAGGTAACAGCCACTGAGTAACGGCCAGCAACGGATCAGAACACGTTAGTTTCGGTTTGATATTTCTCTTCACTGCTTTAAGCAGGAGTCTCCCCTTTTCTCTCTTATCCTTTTGAGGACTTTTTTAAGCCGCTCCTTTGGACTGATGTGCAATAGGAATTGACGTATTCCTCTGAATCTCAATGTTTCTACAAAAGACACTGCTGCAGCTTTGGGTTGAGCCTATATCTTAAAGGTAGTGACATGAATTACTTATTGATTTAAACTGTCTAAAAAAACAATAAAAGACTACACTGAGTAAGCTATGCTTTGATGGACATTGTGAATTAAATTGCAACCCAGAAAAATGTAGTTTTGTCATTTTTATTATTTACCATATGGAGACGTGCCACAGAAAGTTAAAAACAAAAAAAAGGATTAGAGATATATTTATTAGGTATAGATAAAATGAGGGTTATAGATGTATTTTTGTGTGTGTGTGTGTGTGTGTGTATATATATATATTTATATATGTGTGTAAAAACAGATTTAAACAATTCTCATTTTAGCAAATCATTCCAATTGATCTCAAACTCCAGTTTGGTTATTTAGACTGGGCTAAAAAATAACAGTAGCTAAAACAATAAAAACATGATTATTGAAAATGTAAAAACAAATTGATCTGATTTTGCAAATAAACTCTTCATATGTAAGATATAAGTAGTGCTATAGTATAATATATAGTATTTTGTCTGAAAATAAAATTGATATTAATGGATATTTGTTAAATATTGCATTCAATGGTGTAATTATTCATGTTTTTAAAGATACATTTAAAATGTGCATTATGCACTACTGTTTATAGTCAGTAAGATTTCTTGAAAGAAGCCTCTTAGGCTCACCAAGACAAAATTTATTTGATCTGAAATGCACTATCATTATATTTTATTATTTTTTGAAATATCATGTATTCATGTGATGCAAAGCTGCATTTTCCGCATCATTACTCTGT
Organism: Enteromius anoplus; assembly: GCA_032359395.1. Taxonomy (NCBI): domain Eukaryota; kingdom Metazoa; phylum Chordata; class Actinopteri; order Cypriniformes; family Cyprinidae; genus Enteromius; species Enteromius anoplus. Next base: position 5,429,220 of record JAUMHG010000072.1, on the reverse strand, counting down.
CTTCAGTGTCACACGATACATCAGAAATCATTCTAATATGCTGATTTGCTGCTCAAATAATATTTATTAGTAGTAGTATCCAAAATTTAGCTGTTGGTTAAATATTAGTGACAAATATTGGTGGCGGGTTAATGTTAAATCCATTATTTGAATAATATCCCCCACGTATCCCCCAGACTTCAAAGTTAAGTGTATTTTCTACTCATTTGGCACTTAGGGAGTATTCATTTTGGACCCTAATGCGAGCTGCTCCCCCGAAGCTCTATGTCTCCTGTACCCTCAGTATACTCTGATGCCAAAGGTCAGCAGTCATTCAGTCTGACTTTGGTCTGCCACTATGTTCAAAGGATCCAGAGCCTTGATACTGCAAGGCATGACATCTGCAACTAAGCTAGCACTTAGTGTTTGTGTGTATATCCTGGATACAAGCTTGGGAGAGCTGGAGATTCTGACAGTTCTCATTTCCCATGAAAATTCCAGTGGAACGAGGGATCATTAATCCCAGCATTATGAGGATGTTATTAAAGGATGTAAAAATGAACAGTTCACCCTAAAGCACAACTGAGTGCTTTATTCAAAGTAGGTTGGTGCATTTTTACACTGGCTAAATACTTAAAGTTAAATTACTAACTGAAGGGAGTTAAAACAGGAAGCAAGTTATGCCAAAGGAATGCTTTTGGATGGATTGCTTCACGGAACCGTTCGACGTCAAGCATCAAGCTATGATAAATACTACTCCGCTCATGCTGTGCATCCCTTTAACACACCCCCTTCATCCTGTGACCTTCTGCTGGATGGAGGCCAAAGAATGTGCCCTTCACCCCGGCCTTTCAGGCCTCATTAACTGAGCCCAGGCCCCAAAGGGTCGTCTCTGTTCCTAGTACAGCAACCCTGACAGGAAGCAGACGGGGTCGTGGGATGCGGACGGGAGAACAGGAACCCGATGTTCTCAGAACATCTGCGCATGTGGTGTATCTCTGACATTTTCTCAGCATCTTTGGGTTTCTGCCTTTCATATCATTCTATTCTGATCCGTAAAGTTCTCCTGTGGTTAACAACTGCCTGGTTCTCCTTCAGTAGCTGTGTTTATTGGGCCGGATTGAAGTCAACATAAAATTACAGTTAAATCGAATGCGTGTTCCTGGTCTTATGGTTCTTCTGTGCACATTATTCCAACTTTATATTGTGTTCCTAATACCTGTGTACTTCCATAGTAACTAGATCAGTATGTAGCTAGTATGTAACCACAGTGTAAGTACACATTGCTACATAGTATCTACAGCTGTAATATTTCTGTAACTACACACATTTCATTTCATTAAGTAGTCATATAACAGGAATTACATAGCTACATTTTGTAACCAGAGGAGTTAACTATAAGACTAATTGGAACAATTTGATAAAGGGGGTAGAGATTAGTTGGTTAAGGGGTGGAAATGGGATCCTGGGGGTGGAAACAGGTAGATTTAGGGATATGTAAAGTGGGAGGAGTTAAATCTGGAGTTGGCGCACCACTGTAATACCAGTGATCTTACATGTTAACTCCTCAGCAACTGTCCACTTAACATACAGTAAAGTGTAACATTCTGGACACCAATACCAATTTATATGTAAAGCCTAACTTACTGACCACTCCTGTGTAACATCAGACTAAACTCTTAAACATTTGTACTTACCAAAAAGCATTGTTACACGTTTCGTACTTTTCGTAAACCACTATTAATAGCTAAATGCCGCACATCCTCCTTTTGTACCCTTGAGTCAAAGCACAACGCATCTTTTGTATTCTGCTTTAGGATCTTGACAACTTAGTTTTTCCATTTCCTTCCTCGCAATCAGTTCCGTTTTCCAGACATTTTAAATTCAGTTCCTTGAACCACAAGACCATATCTTCCAACAACTAAGAAGACTGTTCTTTCAGTCTATATGTAGCCTACCATTCATTTATCTCTGATCTTACATAAGAGTACTGGAAGCACTAGGGGGAGTATTACTGCATTATTGTCATAGTGACCAGATCTGTAAAGTTTTAGTCTGATTGTCCAGGTTAATCAGGTGAAGTTAGTCACCATACATATGGAAACTATTTTTGTGGCCCCAAATTGGCAACAGCATAGCCTAGTACAGAAACCAAACAGTCGCAACACGTCTGTAGCCAAGATATATCTTTAAAATATATTGTCCTTGGCAGAGCTACTTCAAACTGAAGGTAAACAAACAATTGGTGAAGTAACATAAAATAAGATTTACTTCAGTTGCATTTGAGAACCTGTTATTGTTGTGTGGTCAAATGCCTGACGAGTTTTGCTTTATTTGGCATCGGTGTGTGGTGAAACATTTCTTAGAACTTGGCTAGATTTCCCAGTCTCCCCTGTTTGTGAAAAAGTGACTAAATTATGGTCCTGGAAATCTCGAGCACACCCTGGGCACAATTGGTTTCATTCTCAGTCGGCATGCTCAAGAGTGTCGAAGTCTAAAAATAAAGAACCAACCCAAGCCCTGGAAGATTGCAGGACAGTATGTGAAAACTGACCACTTGTTTAGGAGGAGACTGTGAAATACTCTGTGGTAAACTTGGAAAATGTTCTTGTAAACTCCGAGGGTGTTGAGGTCATGGCTGTGTATAAACAATAGGTGGCTCTTTTTGTAGGTGGTACAGTATGTGTCATTAGATCATCCACATCTAGTGGATCAGGCTTTAAAAGTAAAAAACATTGCAAGCACCTTGGGCTTTTACTTTTTTCGAAAGAGTTCTAAGGATATGTGTAAGGATCACAGAGTTTAGCCACAATTCAAATAGAACATACTTGAACCAGCTTATCAAAGTCTAAACAAGGCTTCCTGGGAACTTCATAGCAAGTGTATTGGTGCTAGTCGGAGTTAAAGGAGTAGTTCGTTTCCAAAATAAACATTTCCTGATAATTTACTCACCCTCATGTCGTCCGAGAAGCTTTCTAGCTTTCAATGCAGCAACAAAGGGCTCTATGATTTCAGCAGATGAAAAATCCTGGAATGTTTTCCCTCAAAAAACTATTTGTTTTTGACTAAAGAAAGACATGAACTTCTTGGAGGATATGGGGGGGTGAACTAAATGATCAGGAAATTTTTGTTCTATAAGTGAATGGTTTGGACACCTTTGACTTTGTGTTTTTATTATGCCTTGTAAGACGTTAATTAGCTGGTGTTTAACTGGGGTTGGAGCTAAACTCTGCAGCAAGTAGCCCACCAAAGTTTGGACACCCCTGGCAACAACCGTTTTCTACACTTTTAAGCTTGCAAGACTGGTTATACCATGGGTTTATTTTAATGTCCTGCAGCGCTTTTCCAGCTTGCCCCAGTACACTTGCAGTGAAAATTTCAATTACATCCTAAAGACCTAGCAGATACAGTTGTATTTAATGAGTGTTGGAGAAACTCTGCAAGACAATGTTCCTCGAGGAGTTTAGTAAACATCTTTTTTAGTCTTTTTTTTTTTTTTAAATGGAGACTTCCACATAAATACTGTTTTCCTCCCATTGCAGCATTGCAAGCCTGTTGGCCAGATGCAGGTGCACCACAAAGTCCAATAGTCACGACCACAAATGTCTTAGGAATTGCTATAAACTGTGAAAACATTAAAGGAGCTGCCATAAACAGTTTAAAAAGAAATTACAACAAATTGTGCGTCTCAAAAGATTCTTGGAATATTGACTCCACCTCCTTTCCTTCTACGGTATGCTTCACTATTACTATACGGTTAGTTAAAAACCCTAAATCTAAAGTCATAGGTCTTCAACCTTGCTTTTGTGGAACCACTGTCCTGCACATTTAATTTCCAACCTTTTTCAGCACACCTAGCCTGTGATTTTTCTTCTGATCATCAGGAGTGTTTGATTAAGCAGCATTTATCAGCTATTTATCAGGTGTGTTTCTTAGGGTCGGAGCTGAACTCTGCAGGACTGTGGGTTCCAAGGAGCCAGGTTGCAGATCTAAGTACTAGACTCCTGCTCCTGGAGGGCAAGAGTTTAGAGCTTCCAGCTTCCTGGCTGGAAGTTTTCTAGAAATCCTGAAGACCTTGATAAGGTGTGTTTGATGGGTCTCTGAGGCGTGGAGCTAAACTCTGCAGAACACTGGCCCTCCATGAGTGGGATTGAACCACGTTCCCCAGTACCCCTTATCACCTAAACCATCCTAGCAACTACATAGAAATGCTCTGAAAAACTATTTTCAAGATTCAAGTTTTGCACAGGCAAGGACCAGTTGTACTTTCTTTGCATATGTACCAATAACTTTCCCATAGATTGAATGCTTTACAGTCAGGAGTACTATGGGCTTCACTGTTTGTTGTTTTGTTTAAGCATTTGAGTTCATTTGTTTTCATCTGCAATTGCTTGTACAGTAGTATCTTTGCTTATGCCAGTGCAGAACCATTTCTTTAAAAACACTGTCTTGAGTGTCCACTTAGAAACTCATCTTCCCGTCTGTATATTTATCTTTCCTTTTTTGGACCTTTCAGTATTTTTTTTTTTTTTTTTTTTTCTATTTTAAGCAGTCTCTTCAGATGTTCTCATACTCATTATTCCTTGCTTCCTCCTTTCCGTTTTTTTGCAGCATTCAAAATAATAAAAAAAAGGTTTGAAAGTCCAGACAGACATCTGTAGACTATGTAAATCCTTTCTTTTCCACTCAGTTCATAATTAATCTGGTCAGTGTGTTGTCTCTCTGTCCTCTGTTTCTCTGATTGAAAAGCCTCCCCACACCATTAGTAGATAGTGAGAATTATGTCTGCCGAGGCCTCTGCCAGGAGGAGGTACCCTGCCAAAAAAGTGCTCGGCAGCTGTTGGCAGCTGGCTGTTTTTTAGATGATAGCATTTTGGAGCGTTTTCCTGCTGCAATCACTTCAGGTGTTGAAAGATGCGTCTCACTGAGAGCTGTATGCTAGGCTCATCGACTTCACGAGGTGCCAGAATCTGTGTATCAGACAAACACATTTCATTAGGATCAGTCCATAAATCATTCTGTTCTCTATTGAGTAAGGTGATGCATTACTCTTAAAAATGCCTGGCTTTGCTTTTTTAAATATATCTGTAAGTTTTCCTTGCCCTTAGTTTTATGGAAAAAGTGCTTGCGTAGCCATAGTTTTGTCTGAGCTTATCTTGAAGAAATGAGAAGGTGAAATGTGCAATTTCAGTCTGTAGCAATTGTCATTATGTCGTTTCAAATTTGTAAAAGCAGTTGTAAAATTTTTCATTTTGGGGTGGAGTAAAAGTCAGTTTTGGAATGACGAGGTAATAAAATTCAATTCAACCTAACAGATTGGCATCGTAACAGATCCTAAAATCCTAACAGATTTCTAGGCTGCATGTAAACATGTTGCATGACTGATCTGTTAATATAATTTTCCAGAATATTCAATTGATGATGTTTCCAGGCAGGTCTCGTGGGGATCTGTAAAGTCGCAACAACATGGTTGTACCTGATAAAGTAGTTAAAGGGACATTGGTGTTCAGAGAGTTGGTCTGTGTGTGTATTCAGAGGAAGAGAGAGAACAGGAAAAGAGGAGGGAGGGAAACAAGAGGGGCTGAGGAGGCATGAGTGGAATTTGCCTTAAAAGGGGTACGATTTAATAGTCCCACAGGCCACCATGTCACCCCAACCCCCTTCTCTCCTCTCCATCTCTTATCGTCCTTCAAGAAAACAAAAAAGGTCCTCTGGAAAACTGAAAACATGCAACTAAAAGAAGTGTCTTAGAAAGGCAGAGATAGAGAGTTTGACTCTGGGAGGCCTTGTCAGGGTAAATCGTCTCCGAAGGGGTAACTCTGTTCACACAGGTTCTCAGTTACACAGCCTAAGCCCACCAGCTACACAGCAACACTGCCAACTCGCATACCAGCTCAGCCTGAAGCCCTGCTGAGCTGCGGCTTCCCTTGCTTCCCAGCAATGGTTGTTGTGGTCTGATACGCCGTTTCATTTCCTGGTGGATAGTTATGGTTTCAGCTGGCCTGCTCCACAAAAATGCTGGGAAAATATGCGAGGAACAATTAGTAAATGGATGAGTGGAATTCAGAGATATTTAGCATGTTCTTAGCAACTTTTTGAGGCTGTGTGTTCCTCATTGTAGCCCCTGGATATTATTTATTTATCTTAATTTTTAAAGCAATTCTTTGTTTTTGATTTAATCAAGAGTTTAAGTTTATGTTTAAATAGTGTTGTGCAAACTGGTGGAGAAAACATTTTCAGATTCAATAGAAGCTGTTTTAAGTGTTTTTAGCACTCTAGTTAATTCAGTCTTATCAGCTGATAGCTAGAGTGTTTTGGGAGGTCTAAGTGATTACTTGGTTGTTTTGGGTGGATGATAGGGTGTTGCCAAGGGATTACCTGGGTGATTTGGGTGGATGATAGGGTGTTGCCAAGGGATTACCTGGGTGATATGGGTGGATGATAGGGTGTTGCCAAGTGATTACTTGGTTGTTTTGGGTGGATGATAGGGTGTTGCCAAGTGATTACTTGGTTGTTTTGGGTGGATGATAGGGTGTTGCCAAGTGATTATGTGGGTGTTTTGGGTGGATGAAAGTGTGTTGCCAAGTGATTACCTGGGTATTTTGGGTGGATCGTATAGGGTGTTGCTAAGTGATTACTTGGTTGTTTTGGGTGGATGATAGGGTGTTGCCAAGGGATTACCTGGGTTCTTTTGGTGGATGATAGGGTGTTGCCAAGTGATTACCTGGGTCCTTTGGGTGGATGATAGGGTGTTGCCAAGTGAATACCTGGGTCCTTTCGGTAGATGATAGGGTGTTGCCAAGTGATTACCTGGGTCCTTTGGGTGGATCATAGGGTGTTGCCAAGTGAATACCTGGGTCTTTTGGGTGGATGATAGGGTGTTGCCAAGTGATTATCTGGGTCCTTTGGGTGGATGAAAGTGTGTTGCCAAGTGATTATCTGGGTCCTTTGGGTGGATGATAGAGTGTTGCCAAGTGATTATTGGGGTGTTTTGAGTGGATTGTATGGGATGTTGCCAAGTGATTAACTGGGTGTTTTGGATGGATGATTGGGAGTTTCCAAGCGATTAACTGGGTGTTTTGGATGGATGATATGGAGTTTCCAAGCGATTAACTGGGTGTTTTGAGTGGATTTTATGGGATGTTGCCAAGTCATTACTTTGGTGTTTGAGGTGGATGATAGGGTGTTGTCTAGGGTTTACTTGGGTGTTTTAAGTGGATTGTATGGGATGTTGCCAAGTGATTACCTGAATGTTTGGGGTGGATGATGGGGTGTTGCTAAGGGATTACATAGGTGTTTTGAGTGGATTGTATAGGATGTTGCCAAGTGATTACCTGGGTCCTTTGGGTGGATCATAGGGTGTTGCCAAGTGAATACCTGGGTCTTTTGGGTGGATGATAGGGTGTTGCCAAGTGATTATCTGGGTCCTTTGGGTGGATGAAAGTGTGTTGCCAAGTGATTATCTGGGTCCTTTGGGTGGATGATAGAGTGTTGCCAAGTGATTATTGGGGTGTTTTGAGTGGATTGTATGGGATGTTGCCAAGTGATTAACTGGGTGTTTTGGATGGATGATTGGGAGTTTCCAAGCGATTAACTGGGTGTTTTGGATGGATGATATGGAGTTTCCAAGCGATTAACTGGGTGTTTTGAGTGGATTTTATGGGATGTTGCCAAGTCATTACTTTGGTGTTTGAGGTGGATGATAGGGTGTTGTCTAGGGTTTACTTGGGTGTTTTAAGTGGATTGTATGGGATGTTGCCAAGTGATTACCTGAATGTTTGGGGTGGATGATGGGGTGTTGCTAAGGGATTACATAGGTGTTTTGAGTGGATTGTATAGGATGTTGCCAAGTGATTATCTTGGTCCTTTGGGTGGATGATAGGGTGTTGCCAAGTGATTACCTGGGTCTTTTGGGTGGATGAAAGTGTGTTGCCAAGTGATTATTGGGGTGTTTTGAGTGGATTGTATGGGATGTTGCCAAGTCATTACTTTGGGGTGTTGCTAAGTGATTATTCAGGTGTGATGGGTGTCCAATATCTCGTTGCCAGTGATTACCTGGGTGTTTTGAGAAGGCAAGAGGATGTTCCTAAATGATTACTCGGGTTTCATGGCTGGAAGATGAGGTGTTGCTTAGTGATTACCTTGTTGTTTTGGGTAGATTACAGGGCCGGAGTGGTACTTCTTTTCAGCCCTAGAGTTCGAAGACTTAGACCGGCCCACTTTAGTTCACGACTGACTATATTAAAATAATGTGATAATGTAGTGCAAATACAGTAGCCCAAATGTTTCTTCACAGTGAAGAGTTATTTGAACAGTTAACACAATGTAATGTTTAACAGTGTCATGAATTTATTTTCTTTATTTTATCCAAACCTTAAAAATAAAAAAAATGAAAAATCTAATAAATACAAATATATATTAAACTATATGTATAAAATAAAGATTAACATAAAATGTATCAAACTTTCTAATGACGCTATCATGTCTTTATCAGGGAAAAAGCTGCTTTATAAGTTTAAATATTTTTCATAAATAAGAGAACATTAAAGGGTAAATCTCCAATACTTTTCTTTAAAACATCACAATGTCCTTTTCTGCAATATCTGAATATATATTCTGTGCAAAAGTGTTCACAGAGATCCAGTCCTTAAACAAAAACAAATAATAAAACAAGTATTGCATCTTTTTTTCCTCTGCATAAGTGCATAAAACATTAATAAATGCCTGAAAGATCAACATCACTTCCTTGTGGCATTTCACTAGCTGTCCTGACAATGTAACCCTCCAGAGGGGACATCTGTCTGTCCCACTGAGATGCAACAGTACAAGAAAAAAAAAAGTTACACAAACATAAAAGGTGGTTTGCAGACATCGTTGTTTTTCACTGCTCCTAATAGCTTAACGTTAATTTACCGGCCGTTTCATCGTCTTCATGTGTTAAAAAGAGTGAGGCTATGGTAAAAATAAATAAATAAAAAGTGCAACTGAGTGCAGCTTATAGGGACCCGGTCCTCCCGATTAGCCAATCCGGGCCTGGTAGATTATATGGGGTATTGCTAAGTGATCACATGGGTGTCATTGGTGGGTGATGGTGTGTTGCAACTGGATTGATGAAAAAAAATATCTGGTTCTTTAAAAAAGTGTTATCACACCTTTATTTACTTGCACGATTTGAGGCATCATTTGATGTTCTTAACTAACACTAAAATGCAATAGCATAATCTCAGTTAAGAAGGTAAAAAAATAAGTATACATATGTCTGTTTACAGTCTGAAAGATAGAGAACTTGAGCACAATGGTGTGTGTGTGCTTCTGCGAAAAGTAGGGGGTGGGGGCTGATATCCTCTGGATGTTGGCTTGTGAGTTGTGTACATTTGGCTGACCGTACGCGTGCTGCTTTTAGAGTGCTAATAGACTTGATTTAATGGGCATATTCTCACCTTTGTTTATGTATATGTGCTCACGAGAGACAGATGAGTGTGAACAGGCGAACAAGTGTGTGTGTTTGAATGAGAGCCAGGAAAAGGGGAAGGGCCTCGAATGAGCAGACAAAAACAGCTGCTCTTGTGTGCTCGGGAAACCTCATCCAGAGAGAGTGAGCGTGGAGAGACGGACCAGCAGGGTCCAGATCTCTATATGGGTTGTGCCCTGAGCGCGGACATCTGTGGGGACGAGCCAGATCCGGTGCCCGTGAGAGGGTCTATAAGGAGGGACAGAGCAACGTCCAGGGGAAACATGAGGCTGACCAAGGTGGGTACTTCCAGGATTCACTCTCAGCTGAAGAGTTCAGAGAAAATGTTTACTTGTGTGACTCAATGTCGGATGATCAAGACCCATGTGTGGAGCTGGGGTCAGTTAGAAGTTACGCAAGTTGTTGTTATGAGTGAAATAACTCTCTTGTAGAGCAGGACAGCTTTAGAAAGGATGCATTTGCTATAAGCCTACGTATATATTGTGCATTTATGCGTGTTACTTATAGAGGGTCTAGAACTGCCAGAATAAATTTTTTGCTAATTTCATCCGTTTTTTCAGTTCTCCGAAAACTGGTGAGTCTTCAACTGACCAAACGTTTTTATTAATAGTTCTTTAATTGCTAGGGTAGTTTAGATGGTTTCTCTTGTACAGAACACTAATGGTTGAAGCTTTCTGCATTCTTGCTAGGGTGCTCTGGGGTTTTACTATGGTATCCTAGTGGTTGATATTATATTTATTATGGTTGCCACATTGTTCTGCGTGGTTGTAAGGTATTCTAGGTGACCGCAAGGCAAAATTGCCCACCTCTTTTAATTTTTCCATGCAAGATACGACTAGATCCCTCCGTTAGTTTATAATATGTCTATCACAAATGCTGCTTTAAATGAAACCAACCAATCACAAGAGAAGTTTGCAAAAAATATTCGTTAAACAAATCATTTGGGAGTCATTGAACAAATAAAGTAAAAGTAAATGCATATTATAAGAAAATGAAAACGTTGTTTGGGACTCCCAAGACCAAAGGTTTAACAATGCCTTTCTATTAATCAGCAGTAAACTAAGAATGTATTGAGAGAAAGTCATTGTAAATAGTGAGAACTAGACCTTAAAATAAAGTCTGCTCACTTAGAAAAGAAATATCACACCTTTCCTCAAAAAGCAGCATGATTTAATGTATCATTCATATCCGTAACACAAACAACGTGTGGGATGAGTTACACACTAGAGTCGAATCCGAAGGTTTAGGGGTTTGTTTATATCTTCGTGTGAGGATGAGTGTGTGTTCTGGAGTAACAATGTCTCCCTGATTGTTGACACTGACAAAGAAGGCCTGGAAAACTTGAGGAGGGCTTGATTGTGTGTTTACATGCCTGAGAGTGAAAGTCTATAATGGTCTGGTCCCCGAGGCTCGTTCACGTGTAGTGCAGCGTGGGAACTTTGAGCCCTCTGTGTGATGTCACATAGTTGTAGCTGATCATGTGAAGCAACCCTGGGAATTATTATATGTCTCTCAGCAGTTATCCAGCCATGCCACTTTAATATTTGGTTGCAGGTCCATCATCTGTGGCCAAACACACACACACACACACACATTTTAGTCTTGTCACTATGAGACTGTAAAAGAGTCCATCCACTATACTGTTGATATTTTAATAGCAAACTTGCATAAGTCGGTGGTTTATTTTGAATTCTTCCTCCTACTATTGTAACCAAAATGTTTGGTTTTAAAGACCTTTTTTCATTTTAATACCAGGCTAGTTACTTTTCTTTTGCAGTGGTTGCAGAGTTTAATGGTAATACCTCTAAATCAGTGTAGGATCATGTCACGTAGAGGAGGATTTTGGTCTGCTGATGAAACTTTAATGAAACACTTTGTTATGCAAGCGTATAACCCTTTTATGATGCTATCTAACTAAGCAATCTGACATTTAGCCTGATGCTTTCTAAGCCCCAGTGGAGCTACCAAAGTTTTGGCGTCTAAGTCAAGGGCTTCATAGATCAACCCTCACAGGATCTGAACCCATGACCCGTCACATCCTTAACCACTAAGCTGCACCGATGCATTACTTACTCGTCACACCAAATCAATCTTCGTGTCCTTTCATTTCAGATTGCGTCATACATTGCTCTTGGCTATTTATTGTTTTTTTTGTAGTTTAACAAAGAGAGCTTATCAGAATCTTGTCTTCTCTGAGCTGCTATTGTCTTACTGTGACAAATACTAAGGCTTCATTCCAGTCTCTGTCTAATATGTCTGTGAGGTCTGCAGGCCGTCTTTCGTTCTGTGTCATTCTTCTTTGTCTCTGAGAGGGAGAGGTTACTTCTGGATGGTGACTTTGACCTAAAACAGAACTAAGGTTTGGTGAATATGAACTTTGGTATATTTAGCCAGTGTCTGTTTGTTTGTCTTGTTTTAATTTTGTTGTGTTTTATTATTTTTTTATTTAGTCTATTGTTGTTTTGTTTTTTTGTAAGTTTCGTTTTTGTCGTTCAAAAAGTGCGACAGGCTTGACTAACCAAATATTGCAACCCAGGCTCATTAGAAATACGTGCCCCTACCTACATTTCTGCAAACCTGTGGTTATGTACCTTACCGCACGTTTCGCTGCAGTTTCAAAGTGAACTGTCCCTTGAGTGGGGCTAAAACAAACGTTTAATATGTAACCGTTGGACGTTTGTATTAGGTTGGTACAGGTACATGTTGCAGTGTTTTTATTATGTTGCTCGAGGTACGTTTTGTGGCCATTCAGAATTCAAATATCCAGTGAGTGTCCCTAAAGATTAATGCTCAACTGTGTTGGAAATATCTCTTACACCAAACCTAAACCTTAACCTAGTTAAGGTAGTGTTAGCAAATGCAAAAGTAATTTAAAAAAGCCCAGTCGCTGCTGCAGCCGTGCTATTTTTACTTCCTTATGCTCACTTGAGTAATAATGAGCCTTTATTAATCAAAAATGTACCTGTAAATCATACTTTTCTGTGAAAAGGAATAAAAGTGATGGGAGTTTTACTGCCTCTAATGTTCATTTCAGCTAAAAACCTGCAACAATTCGTGTGTATAGGTACATTTTTTTCAGTTTTGCAAAAATGTATGAAGAGGCACGTATTTCCAATGAGCCTATTTTTTCGTGAAGAATTTAGAATCATATGTATTATTTCAGTCCCTCGCTAATCAATATCGAGCAAAACTGCTGTGCATTATGATGCATTTGAGTTTCCATTTTTCTCTGCAATCCAATAACACAGCTGTTCATAAACTACGCTCTTTTATCTTTGCTCTTTGGGACTTATGCTATATTCCTAGAATATCCATGGAATGACAGAAACTTTAACAAGTGCTAGTTTACTGCAGCCATAATCCACAGGCATCCACTATAAACACCGCACAGGAAAACGCCTGGTCAATCTATAAATAGGCTTTGTTTTTCCCAGGGACACACACTAACTCATACATGCGGCTGGTATAAAGCACATACGGGACATAGACATGTTTTTATTTCTTCCACCGACCCCAACATGCACATAAATATTAAAACATCAACACAAACAGACTTGTACATTTCTGAGCAATCCAAATGACAATTTAGACTGAAAACAGAAACACCCTAGTAACTGCATAACAAGTTTTGCTCACGTTGGATACATTCTGGAATTCTGGAAGCACTGATCACATTCCCTCATTGTCATGTGAAATCCAGCTCTGTAGAGCTTGGATGCATACACATACCTACGGCGTGTAACTATCTGCATATTCTCAGGAGGACATGGTCAGGGTGTTACTCTGTCAGAGTGAGGATGTGTGTGTGTAGTGAGGAAACATGAGCAAAATCGTTTGTACAATGAGGAATGTGAACTGGAAACACTTGAAAGGAAAAGGAAAGCCATCTCTGTCCATTTAGTGCCACTTCATCAAAGCACCAGTGTGCTGGGGTCATAAAAACAAATTTTTCTGTGAAATCTCTTTGCGCTCTGTTTGCGTTCCTTCACTGTTCACAATACCGCCCTGACTTCTGCCCGCTGCATAGTAGAGTTTGTGCAGTGCTATAAATGTTTTGTGAGGGAGTTGGGAAATGGGCAGAGAATGAGACGAGGGATATGATTCAGCGTTTGATAAAACACATAACAATCAGTCCTTATTTTAAAATGTCAGCTTTTTTCATGGTAAATATATATATTTTTATTTGTTTTTTTTAAATGCCTTCATGCATAAATTTTGTTTTATATTCATGTTAAATTCTTCAATAAATTAAATTCTTCATATATGTAAGGGATAATGTACAGGCAGCCGGTAGTTATCGCAGAAATAAGCCCCGACAGTTTGATCAGGTCTTGTATCACGCCGAAAAGGGCTTATTTCGCGATAACTACCGGCTGCCTGTATATTATCCCGCTTATTACACGGGTACTTGCCACATAAGGAAAAAAACTGAACATGAATATGAATTTGAAACATTTTATT
>JAUMHG010000072.1:5387532-5401916 GCA_032359395.1 Enteromius anoplus | reverse complement strand
CTAGGGTGTTACTATGTGTTATGATGTTCTGGGTGTTTGCTAGGGTGTTACAGTGTGTTATGATGCTCTGGGTGGTTGCTAGGGTGTTACTATGTGTTATGATGCTCTAGGTGGTTACTAGGGTGTTACTATGTGTTATGATGTTCTGGGTGTTTGCTAGGGTGTTACAGTGTGTTATGATGCTCTGGGTGGTTGCTAGGGTGTTACTATGTGTTATGATGCTCTAGGTGGTTACTAGGGTGTTACTATGTGTTATGATGTTCTGGGTGTTTGCTAGGGTGTTACTATGTGTTATGATGCTCTGGGTGGTTGCTAGGGTGGTTGCTAGGGTGTTACTAAATGCGTTATGATGATTTGGGTGTTGCTAGGGTGTTACAATGCGTTATAATGTTCTAAATGTCGCTACAGTGTTACTATGCGTTACAAAGGTTCTGAGTGTCGCTAGGGTGTTATTATGAATTATGATGCTTTGGGTGGTTGCTAGGATTATTATGTGGGTAGTTGAGTATTCTGGATGGTTGCTAGGGCATTATATGTTGTCATTACCTTCTGGGTTGTTGGTAGATTGTTGCTGTGTGGGTGGCAGCGTGTTCTAGATGGTTTCTTGCTTAGAGGTCACCTGTTTCATTTGTTTAATCATTCAGAGGCACATTTATTCAGTAATTAGTACTTCAAACTGTTTTATATATTAAACTAGGATTTAAAAAAGAAAAAAAAGAATATTTGCCTTTACAAGTATTATGTCTTATAGAAATGTATTAGTTGGAGATGGCCATTGTCCCTGAAGACAATGGTTGTGGAGTGAGGGACTCCAGTGGCTGTGTGTGATGGTGCCAGCTTATTGAAGCTGTGGCTATGGCACCTAATGGGCACATGCTGCATTTCTCGCCAGCTGTCCAAACAGGGTTCGAGAGAGAAACAGAGTGGAAAAGAGTGCTAAACCCCTCTACCTCTCTGCCAAATGGAAAAATGCATATCCAAACACAAAGCTGCATTATGCTGCTCTGCTGTGGGACGTCATACAGAGTTAAAACCAAACCAAGCCCGGTGCACAAACATGGTGCATGATGAGTTTGTGCTGTCTGTTAGTCTTGAGCCTCATCAGAAGTGATAACATACAAATTGGTGTTTGATGAGGATATGTGGCTGTCAGGTATTTCGTAGTCAAGCGCTACACAGTAGGGTTGCTATGTAGAGGTGTTTGTGTGTACCAAAGAGTCCTCATCAAGTTTCTGAGCGCAAGATGTGCCACTTTTTGTTCTCAGCATTGAAAAATGAGCTGCTGTACATGGAAAGAGAGACAGAGGCCTGACATCCAGAAGAGAGTTCAGGTTAGTGAAGGGAATCGGAAGGAGGAGCAGAGGAGAAGATTTATTTGGAGAAATGTTGAACTAATGGCAAAATGAGAGGATTACAGAGGATGATTGAGAGAGAAGCATGAGTTTAACATCAAATACAAAGCCTTTTTTGAAATGTGTTTGTCTTTTCCAGGCGGGGAAGGGAGAGCCCCACGTCTTTAAAGAAAAGACCTTCAAAAAGAAGCGTCAGTGTGGGGTGTGCAGGCAGAACGTGGAGAATTTGGGCTCTTTTTGTCGAGGTGAGTAACATCTGAATTTTCAGCTCTTATCTCAGGGTTGTTGTTTTTTTCATTTTTGATGCCAAGGACCCACAAATATGATGTTCGCCTTAAAGCATAATCACCTTTATGTATATGTTTATTAAAAAAAAAAGATGTCTCAGAAGTTATACTGAGAAGAAGCATGCTTTTATAAAGAAAACAGTAATAATTTACTTTAATATTATTGTATTAAATATATATGGACAATATTTATGCTTAATTTAAGTATATTTGAATTAAGTATAATACTGAAAAGAAATTACCAAATTTTAAAAAATACTATTTTTTTCACACTGAATCCAGTTTTGCAGTTAAATTTGACAGCTATATCTTTCCATGGCAATGATTTTATGGTAACTATTAAACTATAAGAAATCATCTTCAGTAATGGAATAAAACTTCTAATAATTAAATTACTAATTTATTAAGATGAGATAAAAATTCATCTATATAAAAGAGTAAAAAACTATGATGGTAATCATAAGAAAAAAGATTAAAAATATATATTCTAGGTCACTGATACAAACTTCCATAAATTATTAAATGATGTGGCATCTTATTGTTCCAAACGGGGTTCCCTAAGATTTCCTGTATGCCTGTATGCCACTAAAGCCTAATGAAACTATATCAGACTTATTTAGTATCCCTCCCTGACCAACACATTTCCCTCTCTTTACCGCCCACAGTCTGCAAAACAGCCACTCATAAGAAATGCGAAGCCAAGGTAAGAACATTTCTCCCACTTCTCATCAGGTCATAATGTATTTATCATAGGGAGTCTCTTTCACTCCCTCTTCAGATTAACATGGGTGTATAAAATGGGAGTTTATGTATTTAAAGGCTAGCTCTCTCTCTGTGTTTCCTGCACTGAAGGCCTCCCTGTGTTGGGGCAGCAGTGTTGGCAGCCGCGGCCCAGCATCACACAGCCGTAGTGAAAGACTCATTGATAAGACCAATGGATGCCAGCGCTGACACACCCATATCAGGCACGGCTCCAGAGGAGCACCCTGGGATCTCGAGTCCCAAGACACGCTTTAAAGCTCTTTTCATAGTTGCTGACCTTGTATAGAGTAACTACTGTGATTCCCAGTTTTATATAACCTAATTCGTCACTCCCTGGCACTGGCAAATGTTTGGTTAATGTGCAAAGAAACAGTGAGAGGTTTAACGTGCCACATGGTTATTCAATCAGCAAATCGCAACCTACTGAAATGCTCTTTATGGCACTGAGAGCTGGCAGTTTGTCTAGCGCTGTATCATGCTTGTAGTTGGCTGAATAGGATCATTTTCAGGCATGGGTTCCTATAATGACTAGATTAAATGATTATGTGCATTTCATGAGTGCGTTTCAGTGGAATCAGTTCATGAATTATTGAATTTTAAGAATCAAGGCAGAATTTAACCGGTGTAGCACAATGGTTATAATGTTCAGTGTGTGAACACAAATTTGTAGGTTTGAATCCCACAACAGGATATCAGTTCTAGGTGAAATGTAATTATTCTTATTCTTAATTTTCAGATTGATGAATGTTTCATTTTTAATGCATAAACAGATTTTCTGTGAGATGAAAGGTTTAGCACGAGAACCTTTGCCACTGTAAGGATTGGCCATCCTCTCTAGAGAACGTAAACTTTAATAAAAACTGAAAACCTTATCGCCTCTATAGCGCCGTATAGTCAGCCCTCCCGCTCTTAGCACCTCGCAAGACTGAACAAAGACAAATTTTAAGAACACTTAAGCCCTCTTAGGTCAGAGTGCCATGGCATTGCTCCAAGTCATGGGTTCAAGGAGAGTCCGGCAAACTTTTGCCCCTTGCTATCGCAAAAATGTTAGACATTAAAAAACAAAAAAAGCACTCTTGCAACACAAATTTCACATTTGACATAATTACACACTGTGTTTGACCCTAAACAGTACTTCATTTCAGAGTATAACCTGCAGACGTTTCAGTATAAGCCTTTCTCCTCTTTTCTTTAACACAGAAAATCCACTCAAACACCATTCAGCTGGTTCATGTTGCTCTCTTAAGCTTTTGTCCCCTCCCTGGGCTCTGATGCATTATTAGATGTGAATGTTTTTTATTCACCTCATAGCACTGGCCTTCACACAGATTTAGAGCTGCACACTTAGATGGCTCCATCTGTGAAATGAATGGGAATGTTCTTATGCTGAACGCTAGCTTTACAGATATGTGGACCATAGAAAATAGGAATGGAGCCAAATACTTTATAGAGGAAGCACTCTCAGACACAAACGGCTAGTTGACTTCAGGAGCCGTTAGGGAGTTATTAAACTCCTATTCGAATCGTACAAGTCCTTGTGGAGTTTTTTATGAAGTACAGTATGATGACAAGTTGAGATGTGATGTCTGCCCATGTTTTACCTGTTAATGGCAGTTTCTACTTAAATAGTGTTTTAGTTTGTTGCTTGGGTACAATAAGGATTGGTCAGGGTGGTCATCCTCTTACCAGCTTGTCGATTATTCATTATTTATTTACATATATATATATATATATTTTTTTTTTTTTTCTTCATCATTAATATTTCTTGAAAACCTCTGTCATGACTCAAGCATCTTCTAACAACACATACAATATGGTAAAATATACCATCATACATTTTTCACACTTATTGTTATTAAATATTACTTAAATAAAGTCACCAGAAACAACAATATAATAGAAACAGTATCACAAAAAGTCAGCATATCTTTTTTTAAATTAAGACTTATAATGATGGAGCCTGAATCTTTTGTGTGATACTATGAACCGCACTGATCTGACTGAGATACCAGGAAAAAACTGCTAAATTATCCTAATAACGAATTATCTTATAATGAACTATTACTGTCTATCTATATACAGTATATAAAAATGTATTATACTGTATAGCTTGTATTATACAAACTATATAAAAAAAAAATAAAACTATCTTGTTTATCCTCCAAAATTTTGGAAGTGGGTCCATTTGTTTAAACTCACAACCAATTATCTACCAACCAATCTAAATATCTCAGCCCTCCCCAGGGCAACAGCTGGTTGTTTATCTGGACTGACTCATTTCTCTTTTGATTTAAGATATATTCTATTTATATTCATCGTTGTTTGGCTGAACTATTCACTTGAGTCATACAGTAGAGATGAGCTGGATTTGTCTGGTCTGTAACCAATAAAAACATAGTTTAACCACCTCTAGTGTAGCCTATACAGTGACGGTGACCAAAAGTCCCAGACCTCACTGGTCTGTTAATGTTTTTTTTTACTTTTACCCACTTACATGGAAATACCCCACTTATTTTTTTCCCTGAAATGCATTTCCTGAAAACAAAGATGAAAGGGATTAATGTCAGTGCTGCTCTCTTTGTTTGTGTGTCTGTCTGGTGTGATACAACCTCTTCTACAACCTTAAACCACAGGAAATAACCTCCAGCCCACTAACAAGTGACTGACTCATCTTTAAATTGCTTTCAGCGTTTCAGATGAACCTTAGCTGTCACTGAGTCAAGTTGACCAAGACAAATCACAGTGAAAAAGTCACAGTTTGCTGTTTCATGTTCAACTGTGGAGGATGTCGTGAAGCTTTTGGCTAAAGCTAGTTTGAAATTTAATGAATTGCATAATGCAAAGGTCAAAATAATTCACAATGGTGGAAGAGACGATCATCATTCAATACTGAAAAAGACTGATGAAAAGTTTGGGCCTATTATAGCATCATGGCTTTAATGTAGTAACATAAACTCTATTATTGAAAGGCTTGTTGAATTTCCCAAATGCAGAGCACTAGTAGTGTGGGTAAGTGAAGCTGCTGTGTATGTAGAGCGCTCCAAATCACTCACTTTTGAGTGTCCATGACAGTTAGCATGCTGCCTTGGCACATAAAGTCAAAACTTGACTGTATTTTTGTTTTGTTTTTCTCCATGCATCCTGCAAGTGGCCAGAGTGGAAAAAATCAGTCCATGGGGAAAAAGAGACGGTGGGGGAAAAAGATTTAAGGGGCCAGAGAGAGGGGAAAAAAAGAGGAATAGATGGAAGAGTAGACTGTCAGATGGAGGAAGAATCTTTTCTGCCTCTTTTTTTTGGGGCAAAAGTACTGGTACTGGTGACTGAAGCGGGAAATGAACTGGTATAAATGAGGGAAGTGAATGGGTGGGCTGTTCCAGTAAATCTTTCATTTCACCACCCCTCTTCATGAGCTCATCAATGCCATGTGTTTCCCAAGCTTCCCTCAGGCCAGTGTGTGTGTGTGTATGTATGAACCCAACTATGTGTGTCTCAGCTTTGTCCAAATCAGTGCTAGTTTCGTTTTGCATCATTTAGAGGTTGCCGTTTTGACTCAGATGTCTGGATTACGTCCGACTCCTAATGTTGGATAACAAGGAGAGGTATATGCCAAAAAAACAAAGCTAAAGCAGTATAAAATCATGAAGGAATCAACCACGGAAGCAGTCTTGGGCACGGTGTCATGCCATTTAAGCAATACCATTACATTTTTCTGTCGTCCACTTGTGAGACTTCTGTTTAAGTTATAACAGTACTTTTGAAGATCGGTTTACTTAATTAAAGAACTGTAATATGAATCCAAAAGCAACCTGAAGAGCAAAGGTTGACCTGAGGTGTTGGCAGATGCTGTTTGAACAGATACCCATAGATCATGATACACACTGATGATTCATAATGCAAACATCAAGCTGACATTGTGCACAGCGAGTTAAACACATTTCCAGCTGTCACAAATTTAAAGGGGTCATGTGATGTTGCTAAAAAGAACATTATTTTGTATTATGTTAATGCCGTTTAAGTTTAAAAAAAACATTATTTTCCACATACTGTACATTGTTTCCCATTTAAGCCCTGCATTTCTGAAGCAGGTTGATTTCTACAAAGCTCCTCGTTCTAAAAAAGCGAGGTGTGCTCTGATTGGCCAGCTATCTAGTGCGTTATGATTGGCCAAATACAGCAAGCCAAGCATGTGGCGGAAATGTTACACTCCTTACCATAATGTGATGCTTTGTCCAGATGCTATGACACCAAAACAATAAAACACATTATAAACAAAGCATTTGTTGCATCCACTGAAGACATAATTAATGATTATAATGACTTTTTACGCGGTCAGTGCCCAAAACTGAATTTTTGAATTGGGGCTGAAACGATTCCTCGAGAAAATTAGAGACAAATCCCTCTGCCTCGAAGCCTCTATTAATTAATTTTAAAGTTCATGTCACGTTTTTCCGCAATGATTTTTGCATTACTGTGACAATGCACTTACGCTTACGTCACCCACCAAGCGAAAGGAGACGGCTGTGTTTTGATTTGAGGGCGGGCTGCATCATGGAAGGGAGCAACAACAATGGCGATGAGAAAGGAGCCAAAATAAACCACAAAAATGTCCTACTCAGAGACGGGAGGAGGACTGTCACCCGAGACCAGGTAAATTCAATGTAGTGTTAATCTAGATGGGGGCTGTTAATGTATAATAATAATAATGTACGTTAATTATGGAAGGGATAAACCACAACGGTCAGTGCAATACTGCACGGCGGATGTGAAGGGGTCGCTACCGAGAGCGTCAAAGTGGACCGAAGTCATGCATTTTAAATGTAAGCTGACGGCGAGAGCGTCGAGGAGAGTTGAAATCAGGTTAACTGTATTATAAAGAGCTATGACGTGGTTCTGCGGCAACCAGTCAGAATGCAGAAGTCCACTGCATGGCAGGGCGGCAAGAGCGAATTTTAATGCTGTCGCCGGTGTAGTGCCGATTTTTGACCCCCTGCCAGATTATGACTCCCCTAGTACTGGTAGGTTTAGTTGGTGGGGGAGGGGTAAGGATTAGGGGTGGGGTTAGAATTACCATTGATTTCAACGCGGGGAGTCATGATTCGGCACAACACCGGCGGCGGTGGGAACGCACTACACTATACCGGAATATTTATCAGCTTATACCACGGCTACTTATCAAAGGAATGAGTTTACTGTGAAAAAAGTTGTGCATGGCTTTTACGATTAAACATACGTTATACTTTTTCAATACCATGGCTTGGATGTATACTTGATACTTTAGTTTCAAAAAGTTGTACAAAAGTTGAATAAATGTCCCTAAGTCTAATGTACTCAATACAACAGGTGTGATCATTTTAGTTCGATTGCAATGAATAGGGATTATAAATGCACAGCCATGAACTTTCTGTATGATAATAATATTTTACCTAATATTTTAATATTAATATTGAAAGTGTAATAAATATCACCAATAAATAAAATGTAATTTTTTGTTGTTTTTCTTTTAGTTGTTCATTATAAGAGACATGTTTCTTGAGATGTTTTATCCGATTACTCGATGGAATTTTCAGTAGAATACTCGATTACTAAAATATTCGATTGCTACAGCCCTAGTTTGAATTGTAAGTAGCAGATTTTGAGTCAGAAACGCCAGACTGTCTTTGCAGAGATAGAATTGCTTAATATCTCTATCTATACATCTATCTATCTATACTAGCAAAATAGACAGCTTCTTAAATTGAGAGGAGGTGCATACATTTCTACACTGCCTATAGGTTAATGAATATAGCCTAGAAGCTCATCTAAATGTGTAGATTTTGAATTAATTATTATTGGAGATGAAAAGATAAGCTTATTATCATCGACTTGTACTATCTCTAAGATAACTAATTAAATGAGTGTTTGTTATCCTCCCCCCATCCTAAGTTGCCATGAGCTTCCCATTGCATTTTGTCATCGGTGTAATTAGCTCCATATGGAAACTATCAGTGTACATAACTATCAAGTGATGAAAGATTTCTATAACATTAGCACATTCTCCAATATGTCCACGTCCTTTTATTTATAGCGTCCATAAAGGATTGTATAAACACATGAGATCAGAACAACTGTGGCATGTCGTTGTCTAATTACAGAAGCCGTGCTAGCAGAGGTGGGATTTTTCCATTGCTGATATCTGCTGATTGTGTTCTGATAATTGTTTAGATATGTTTCCATTTGGAGGGAATGCATTTACTTCTGTTTATTCATGTCTTATCTTTTTGATTGGTTGCTTCACTCTAGAGATTTGTGACGCTTGCTTAGTTTGGCAACAAGACAATAGAAGGGAATGTTATAATACTGAAACTCCTGTTATAGAGAGACTAAAGGAGACGGATAGTACAGCTCTGGTCTGTGTGTACACATGTCTTCTGCTGGAGTTAGAAATTATTTTAGAATTTAATCATTCCAAATAAAAAGATGTAATCTTGTTGTGTGTGAAAGCAGACCTCTGTGTATTCCCAGCCTATCCCGCGGGATCTGCTCAAGGCTGTGTGTTAACATGCTCACAGCTGCTAATGTTAACACACACTAATTCACAGCAAATTAAGGAATGAAGAGTGGTTTGACATCTGTCTCCTGATAATGTCTAAAAATTAATTAACTGGTTAGGTTGCAACATACTTTTGTATTACCTTTTTTTGTACAAATATGTATTGCATATTTGTTTATTGTTATTTTTTATTAATTTATCAAAGTTATTTAGATGCTTCTGTAATACAATCTACCTATGTTCCTATATCATTCCTATATATGCAGTTATTCCTGCCCCTTGTCAGAATACATCCATACTGGTTACATGCAGTCGGATATATTATATTTTATTATATCATATTATTATTATTATTATTACTGTTATTATTATCATACAATTAATTTTATCATTATTGTAAATCATAGAAAATAATTTACAATACTATTATTTAATAATAATGTTTAATAATAATAATAATTAGTACTGTTTTTTATTTTAATTTTAGATTAATTAACTAATATACAATTATTATTTCACATTACAGTAATTGCTTGCATTGTTTGCAGTAAAAAGAAATAAACTAAATAAATAAATAAAATATTGGTCCTAATTTTCTTTAAGCAAAAGAAAAATGACCCTCTTTTTGAAATATGGCCTAGATGTTGACATGTTTCTTGAGATGTAAACTTATTACTGAAGAATTCAGTAGGAATAGTTCACGCAAAAATTGAAATGTTTTCATCATTTACAAAACCTGTATGAATTTCTCTCTTATGTTGAATATAAACGAAGATATTTTGAAGAATACTGGTAATCAACAGTTGATGGCTATGAAAGTCAATAGTTTAGTTTCATTAAAGTTCTTCAAAACATCTTATTTCGTGTTCAGCATAAGATACAGGTTTGGGACGACATGAATCAATGATAGAAACATTAGATTTTTGTGTGAACTTTTCCTTTTAAGACTGTTTTTGTTTATCTGAAGAATGTGTGTGAAGCCAGTATGTGGTTCTCCTGAGACCCCTGTATTCTGCTCGGACTAATTACACTGTTTACACCCGAGCCCAGCGTCCAGCCTTGTTCTCCTCCCACGCTTCCTCCACCGCTCTGACATCCCTCCATCTCCCCCCACTTCCCATATTTCCTCTGTTCTCATGTTCATCTCCACCCTTCTTGTATTCCTACACTGGTTACAGTATGACTGCTTGTTACATATCCGCCTCTAGCCATCCTCTGATCTCCACTTCCTCTCTCTAGCCTCATTTTTATCTCTGCTCACATCTCCAGACCTCAGAACACACGTGTACATGCACACAGAGCAGTAAGGAACATTTCCGCTCTGGCTCCGAGGAACTCTTAAAAAAAGCCTCACACCTCTATGAACAGGAAACGAGAGCAGAGCGGATGAAGCAGCTGCTACTGAGGTGACAGTATCAAAGTCCATGTCAGGAGAAATTAGTCCAGGAACTTCCTAGATGCTGAGGCTGAAAAATGATCAAAATCCTATAACTACATATACACTACTGTTCAAAAGTTTGGTAAATGTTAAGGAAAAAATGCCTGATAAAATATCTTCGAAAGATCCGTTCTTATGCTCACCAAGTCTGCATTTAATTGATTAAAAATACAGTAAAAAGAGTAATAATACGAAATATTATTAAAATGTTAAATAACTCAGTTCTATGTGGATATATAAAAAAATAACAATTATTCCTGTGATGCAAAGCTGAATTTTCAGCAACATTATTCTTCAGCGTCACATAATCCTTCAGAAATCATTCTAATATACTGATTTGCTGCTTTTGTTGCTTAATAATTTTGGAATGTGTGATAAGTTCGTTTTTCAGAATTGTTTGATTAAAGTTCCAAACGAAATAATTTGCAACATTATACACGTCTTTACGGTCACATTTGATAAATACAATGTTTCATTGCAGAATAAAAGTCATATTTCCTGTACCCTAAACCCTAACCCTTACCCTAAATTAAATATCAACCAATACAAATAAATTAAAGAATCATCAATATATGAACCGATGATTGATCATGTACCGATATATTTGGTGTGTCTTTTCTTTAAACATGCTCCAGGTTTTGTAAGGTTGCTGTGTGAGTGTAAACAGCCTCTACTCCAAACGTGACGTCAGTAATGAGCTCAGCCGTGTTTCATTTGGAGTTTTGATTCGATGGAGTCAAAACAAATCCCAGTCGCATAAATAACCTTACTACTGCTGTGGTATTACATTTGGCACGTGTACCCGCTTGTGGACCGCTCCTCACCCTTAACGTCCCATTACACGTGGGAACATGTTCCTCTGGGCTCGCAGCAGAACACAGGGGCACAGAACAGGGGCTGCTGTTACTTCAGAGACACACAGAGGGAGGGAAATAAGGACAGGGCTTGGGGAAGAAAGAATAATGGATAAAAAAGCGGGATGAAAGGCTGCAGCAGGAGTCGTGCGTAAGATTTGGCCCTACATATGGAATTCAGAGTTTGTTCTGGCTGCAGGCCGGCCGGTCTGAGGGAGGTGGAGCGGATTGGCATTTTGTTAAATGGGGGAAAAAACGAAAAGCGGAAAGAAAGTCAGAGCGAGTGATGGAGGGAGAGAAAGAAGTTTGCGTACAGGAAGAAACAAAGGAGTGTTGGCGTGGAGGGGAGGAAAAAGATTAGCGAGAAGTATTTTGGATTCAGAAACGCTTAGGCTTGTGCGGCAACAAAAGTTTACCATGGTAACCATGGTTTCCACCAAAATAGCATAGTTGCTGCGCATATTAGTGGTTGTTGCTCATACTTCGGGATCTGAACATACCCATAATCCTGCGTATTAAACTTTGGCGCGTAGCTCGTCCAGCACCTCAAATATTGTTTGGAAGAGATGAGATATTACTTTCCTCAGCAGATAGAGAGTTACACAATGAAACATCCCATAAGCACACATATCTATGCATGGGTGGAGGCCTCTTTTGATGGGGTCTGCAAGGAACCATAAAAAACATCAACCCCAACACCTATAGCAGTACAACGATAAAAACCGTCTACCACAGATCTGTCCCTTTAGGAGCTGCAAGCATGCATCTAATGTACTGGCACGTTTGTGTTTAACGCCGTGTGTTTGTGACGGTATTATCACAATCAGATGTGATAAATATCTTAGTTCAGTAATTAGGCGCTATTTGACAGGCTTTTAGTGCGCGTGCGCTACAGGTGTACGTGCTGGAAAAGCGAATCCTGCTTATTAATAGTTAGTGCGTTAGTTGTTAAGTTTAGGTATTGGGTAGGATTCGGATGTAGAATAAGGTCATGCAAGACAATACATTAATATGTGCTTATTTAGTACTAATAAATGGCTAATATTTTAGTAATACGCATGCTAATACGCAACTAATAGGTGTAACCGTAAAATAAAGTGTTACCGTATTTTTTATTTTGTACTTTTCAATTATCATTGGGGTCATATTAACGGCATAAACAGCAGTAGGTATCGTTACTGTATATTAAGCTGCTTTCAATTAATACATGCATCTAATATAAACATGCAATTTCTTTCCCAGTTGTTTACCTTTACAGACATAAACGACTGTGTTTTTGTAATTTACGTGTTTTTCACATAAAGCGCAATAAGACATAAAAGAGTTTAGTACTCGCATGCCATGTCACAGCCGCTTACTGGTAACATGGTGTTAGCCAAATATGTAGAATAATAATAATTCAGAATTTAAAAATATAACAGTTTGGGGAAAACATGACATTGTATACAGGAGATTAAAGGTGAGTTAATGTATTATTATTTCTTGCTAGTAACAATAAACACTAATGTGTGCATCTTTCACAATATAGAGTCAGTCAGTAACTTTAATTAAGGGTTAAATTAACTTTAAAAAAGTTTAACTTTAATTAAAATGTTTCCACAGATTATAAAGCAGCAACTGTTTTCTGCATTGATAATATAATAATAATAAATGTTTCTTGAGCAGCAGATCAGAATATTAGAATGATTTCCATATTTATATTTATATCCATTAAATATAAATAAATAAAATATATTAAACTGATATATTATAATCATATCTCAAGATGTTACTGCTTTACTGTATTCATAATTAAATAAATGCATCCTTGTTGAGCATAAACGTAAAAAAAAAATAAAAAATGAAAATAAAAACTTACCAACCTCAAATATTTGAATGATCCTGTATTTTGGTGGAAACTGTGGAACAAGTGAAGACCAAACCTCGGTTATAGAGGAAGAGAAAGGGTGAATGAGTGGTGCATGAAAACATGAACAGGATGAATGAGGAAATGTTTATGGAATGATTGACATGCAGAGGAAAAAAGAAATGAAAGCAGGGGGGAAATTTACCAGAGGAAGCAGGAAAATGTTCCCAGGGAATTAAAAAAAAAGTAAGAGCAAGAGGGGCATTGAAGAAGAAACATCTGTTCATAGCGACAAGAGCGTGTGAGGGTCAGTAATTGGCTCTTTTAGCTGCTGATGTATTTAACACAGATGCAGTGATATCTTTTACACCTGGTAAAATTAGTTACACTGTGATTCAATTAACACTTATCTTCCCTCACAGTGTTACAGGCAGGTTCTGTGGAAGATGTTCTTTTCCAGTGAAGTGAAATATTATCTTCCACACTGCATCTTGAGACTTAATCGTTCGCTTTCTTCAAATGTGACGGCAACGTTTCAGACAAGAAAAAAGGAAACGTGATATTATAATGGGATCCCACCTAGCAACACACAAAACATCAATGTTAACAAACACAGCCTTCTGGGTTAGTGTACTCTAAACTGCGCAGTATGCACTGGATTCTGCTTAAAAATGGTTATTTTAGATTTTGAAATGTGGAGATAGAGGGTCAAAAAAGTTTAATACAATTGTTTGAGATCAATGAATATTTTGTTTTGAATCAATTAATACTTTTATTTAGTAAAGATGCACTGGCCAAAAGTTACAAGTGATTTCTATTTCAAGCTAGATGCGTACAGTTTGTAGACAAACTTTAAGTTGGCTTGAA
Source organism: Enteromius anoplus (assembly GCA_032359395.1). Taxonomy (NCBI): domain Eukaryota; kingdom Metazoa; phylum Chordata; class Actinopteri; order Cypriniformes; family Cyprinidae; genus Enteromius; species Enteromius anoplus. The sequence goes on along the minus strand of JAUMHG010000072.1, from coordinate 5,387,981 downwards.
AAAGCCTATCCAGAAATTTTGTAGAAATTTTAAAAGTTTAAAGGTTTCAGTTTGAAGCAGTTTGAATAATTACTTAGATGTAATACTTAAAGATAGATAAATAGATAGATAGGTAGCTGGGGTACCCGTGGTGGTTGCTATGCGGTTGATAATGTATCATGGGTGGTTGCTAGGTTGTTGCTATCCAGTTGCTTGTGTATCCATGGTGTTGCTATGCAGTTGCTAAGGTATCCTGGGTGGTTGCTAGGGTGTTGCTATCCAGTTGCTTGTGTATCCATGGTGTTGCTATGCGTTGATAAGGTATCATGGGTGGTTGCTAAGGTGTTGCTATGCAGTTGTTAGGGTACCCATGGTGGTTGCTAAGGTGTTGCTATGCAGTTACCCTTTCAGTCGAATCACTTCGACGTTACATATGGGAACTCGCCAGAGAGACCGATTTGCCTTTGAGC